>JADRCO010001458.1:0-19198 GCA_021464525.1 Rhizophagus sp. LPA8_4_AMF | reverse complement strand
GCTGTTTTTAAATGTCTTACAAAAGTAGTTAATTACATATTTTATGGATGACGCGCTCATTTATTTTATGAGGAGTGGTTTCTGATCGGATGGTCATCATTATTATTTGACGGGATAAATGTTTAACAGATAAATTTTATTCTGAATCTGAATACGATGATTCATATGAAGATAATATTAAGAAAATATGACTCATTCAAGTATATGAAAAAGTTTGCATAAGTTTAATATACAATGACTCATGTGAAAATAATTAGACTGCCACATGATTACTAATTAATCATATAAACGTTTCGGTTATATTACCAACTTTGACTAATTATGAGTACCAGCTAAACTTATGTTACATGAGTAATTTTTGCATAAAAATATATTACCATCTGAAACAAAAATATCTATCAAACTCACACAAGAATTACGTAATGGAAAGAATCACGTTACGCGTTTTTTATATAAAAACTATCACTTATTTTTTTTTTTTATAAAAACCACCTCTTTTACACTAAATTTTTTTTATAAAAACCACCTCTTTTGCACTAAATTTTTTATTATAAAAATCACCTTTTTCGCGCTAAATTTTTTTATAAAAACCACCTTTTTCACACTAGATTTTTTTTTATAATAACCACCCTTTTTGCACTATATTTTTTATAAAAAAACTACCACCTTTTTTGAACTAAATTTTTTTCAAAATTATTTTGTAAATATCGGATGTAAACATGAAATAATCATAACTTTCTTATGTTTTCTTGCTTTCTCTGATAAATAAACGGAAAATCCAGACACTTTCTGTCTCTCTCCAATGAAATCTCTCATATTAATCCTTCTAATTTATGAAACTAAGTGCTACTAAAGAGGCCTGAATGTTCCGAATTTATTTGTGGTAAGTTCGTAAAAAATATATATACCGATGATAGTTAGCTTATCATCTTTCTTATCTAATAATCTTTTATATTATTTAATTGCATACTAGGATTTTACTTCGCAACATATGAAATCTTCAGTCATAATTATAATGGATATTAAATGTGTTTGACCTTTTCAACTTATCACGTAATCTTTGCACGTAAATAATATTAAGGTATTATTTTATCATTAGATGTTGTGAGGGTTTGAAAAGCAATATCTAAGTGCTTCCTATTAATTACTGCACTAGCATGTACTTGATGGGAGTATGATTTAGATGGTGGATTTTAAAACCCTTCCTGTTGAGGAGGAACATAAACCTTTTCAGCAGTCTTTTAAAATCCCCTGTTGAGGAGTGTACCTTTTCAACAGTCTTTTGACATCTTTTTCATGCCAATTATTTGTTTTTATTGAGGTCATTCTTAGATTCAGAGAACTGGAAGCGCATCGTGTCCACAGTTTGCTGTCTTAGCATATGGGGGACAGTTACTGTGAACGTCCTTCTCTGTTTCTAGGAATTTCCAGATGATTACAAATCTTTGAGCGCAAAGCTTTTGCTGCATGAATAACAGAAATTAGTGATTGTAACTTGGTGCAAACCTTGATGAAAACTAACAGTTGTATATCGCTGAGATGCTGCGACCCTTTTGTCTTTCTGAAGGGCGTCTTTTATATATTTCAGTTTAGGCAAAATGTTCTGCTATCATGTCTAACCCTCATTTATGTTTCTTGGTTCAATAGTACAATACTTATATTTCTTTTATTTAGATTTCCATCATTCACTGCACCCAATTATATATTTTCGAAGTTGATACTTTCCATTTTTAGCAAAAAAAAGCAATTGGCTAAATTCAAAGATTGAAGTAAAATGAGGTAAAGTTACTGATAACACATTCGTCATTTCAGGATTATAATTTAATGGTTTAATTATAATGAGAGAATACCACTAGTGACCCATGTTACCCATGCATCAGTACTCTTTAATTTTATAGGATAATAACAAACTAGTAATATTCAATGTACGCAGTGTGTTTATCACTATGGTAAAGTTGTTCTACTGCGCAACCTAGATAGTTGTTCCCTTACAGGGATGCCGTCTTCACTAACCACTCCTAAAAGGATCTAGCCATAAATCAGTTGTTCCTTTTAGAAAATGATACCCGAAGAAACAAAAAATTTAACGTAATAGTATCATCATCATCATCAGTAAATGGTCATTTATCAACGATAAATTATAACTAGATGTGTTTGAGATTTTAAAATAAATATTAGTGGAGGCGAAGAAATTTTACATTGGATGTTACCGATAGGATTTTTATATTATCGTAATTATATATTGAACCAATCTTTTAGGTTACCTTCAACAAAAGAAATGATTATTTAAACTTCAAAAAAGTTATTCATACAATATTTAGTTTATGAATTTATACACACAGTAAGTAAAAATGGGTTCCTTGTCTTTCGCAATGGGTTTACTTATCATAAAGAATATTGGAAAGTGTCGTAATTCGTAAGGGCCAATAACTAATCATTTTCTTTATTTTTGTAGTTCACGTAAATTTATAATAGTATATCAGATATATCAGATATAGTAATTCTGTTAATTGAATTATTTGACGCGCATCCTTCTATGGTAGAGAGCGAGTGAAATTAATTCAATATTTATAAAACGAAAAAAAAATTAACTAAATAGTTTTTTTTTTTGATCGATCAAGTATTAGCCAGAGCCATTTGATTAAGGTTAATATATCGTATTATAAGCATAAGTAAGTCATTAAAAGAGGAATTACTACAAATAACAATGCGTAAGAACCATGACAAAAATATTTTAAAATAAAATACGATTTAACAAAATAATAATACTAACTATTAAATCAAATACAAAAAAAAAAGTTTAATTTTCTAATTCTCTATTAAAGGGGTAAAAAAATAAGCAAATAACACTCTCACATTTGCATCTTTTTTAACTTGTGACATCATTAATATAGTAAAGTATTCTGTAAATCAAGAAAATATCCAAAACCCATGAATAGGTAACAATATTATTTGCTTAGCCACATATATAAGTGATTTAGAATTTATGGAAAAGCAACAAGTTGAAAATAAAGGAATTTATGGAGGATTACCTTATATGGCACCAAAGGTTTTACGCAAATAACCCTTATACAAAAGCATCTGATATTTACTCATTTGGATAATAATGAATGAATTTATGCTCGAAGAACTTCCTTATGCTAGCAATCATAGCAATATTTCCCATGATTGTAGTTTTTCTATTAGAAATATGTAAAGGGTATATAGACCAAGAATTTGCCCAAACACACCAAAATCACTTGAGATTTGATTATTGTCAACTGCTAAAGAATCAAGCCAATACCTTGAAGAATTGAGTAAACCCGCTATAAGTAGTGAAATTCTTTCTCAATAAAGAAATATGATGAAAAATCAGGTCAAACAAGTCCAATCATCCAATAATAATATTATCGATTTGACAGGACCGTTTCATGCAATTTTTATAATAAACTCCCGTTATTATCCAATAAATTTATTATTATGCTAATAGAATAACGACTAGTCATGTTACATATTTCTTTGATTTCTTTTTACATATGATAATAATTTCATTTCATAGCTATTATAGTAAAAATAATAGAGTTAACATTACGAATTAATTCTTAAATGAAATGATTTTTTATTTTTATCCAAAACTAAATTATTATTTTAAAATAATTCGGAAAAAAATAATTTTCAAACGAACTTAAACAATAATAGAATTACGAAATATACAGTTCCGGCCTTGAAAAAAATGCGTACAGCTGAATTTTTTGTCCTTTTCATATATTTAAGGAGTCCAATAATAATGCGTAAATTGATATATACAATGTAAATTCTCAAACCGATCCGAATCAAACACTAGGTACGTCTAATTTCTACTGACTAGAGAGAACATGGTTGTATTTTGAAAGTAACGTAACTAAAGGTAAGAAATATAATAACCTGAACGATACTTTGGTTGAGGGATCGACAAGAAAGAGTTAGCTTATAAATATCAGACAGTGAAAACTAATAAATATGAAATAAAGAAAAAATTTTGTAAAAGGAAATTTCGGTACGAATTTGCGGGATATGTCAAGCGAGATGGTATAAAGGAAATTCAACAGTCAAAGAACGTAATGAACATGATCGTTGGAAGTTAATCAATGAGATTTAACGGCAGGTGTAGATTTATCTGCCACAAAGAAGAAAAATGGTTCATGCAAGATGCTTAGAAAATATGATATCGCTTTCATCAAAATTATTACTAAAGTTAAAAAATTGCGTAACATTTTCTTTGATAAAGAAAAGATGTAAGAAGCGATTAAAAAAACCTTGATTTAATATGGAAAGTAGAAAATTTGGAACGTTCCTCTTCAGTGAAAGAAATAAAATAATCACATAACCTGTAAAATGAACGTTATCATCAAAAGATAAAAAGAAATAAGGATGATAGTATAATACAAGTAGTATATGCTAATGAACAGGAAAATATCTTGGAAGAAGAACCAATAATGCAAGTTTTATACAACGTTCCATCATCAGAGAAAACAGTAATGGAAGTAATAGAAGTAGAATCGAAAATGCGAAAAATCAAGACTTTGAAGAAGCAGCGGCTAAAACTTTCAAAGACGAAGAGAAACCGAGGATAAATCTTACCGAAGGAAGTACAATACCGTTAGAAAAGATAGTTAAAAATATAGAGAATTCAAACCAACATATGAAAAATAAGAAACACTTGGCCAGTTGAAGGAGAATGAGTTTAATAAAAGTGAACAAGCTTATTCGTGTATATAGAACATTTATATTTATTAGTATCATAGACGTATCCTTATTTTGTATCAGATCCGCTGTAGCCTGTAGGTACGTCGGTAGAGAAATTCTTACTGAAGGAGGATAAATAGAATGTGAGCATAGTTAGGTTATTTAGTTACATGTATTGTTTTAATTGTATATAGTTTAGTAGATCGTAATGATATACAAACAGTAGTACCAAAGACTTCATTCATTATTGTACAAAAATTTATATTTGGATGGAAAGCAAAAAAATCTATCCCAGTTTTCGTTAGTCGGTAGTATATTAGTCTACTAAATATTGTGACTTTTAGATTACCAATGAAAGATCAAAGAAGTATTGGACAAGCGTCAAACTTAGTAAAATTCTTTTTGTTTCCCAATATGCTTGCTAGGCTCTTGCTAGTGGATGCATATTAAATGAAACGAGTTATATGGCGCAGGTTTGATTATGCAAAATTTTGCAATGTTATAGAGGAACAACTCGATCCTTTTGATTTTCTAATCTTTAAATACAACTGAAAATTCTGATGCTCACCCATATAAATATTTTGATGGAAAAAATATTTACTATAAATCTTACTAAAGGCATCTTTTCCAATTTTGAATGATGTCGACAAATATCTGCTAAGTTAAAAGCGAGCAATTATTACAAGAACGCTCTGCCTTTGTGAAAAAATTCTTCAGTTCCTTTAGCTCCAAAATAAAAATACATTTATTTTTTTTTTTCGAATATTATTTAAAGAATATTTTTGATAGTAATAAAAGTTATATAAGAAGATATATTTCATATTACTTCAAATGTCAAAAATGCACAAATAGTAATATTTTCTTAATTTTATATGGTTGAATACTCTAATAATAATATTCCTGATTGATGTTCCTTTAATCATTTGGCATTCGTCCGATAATCTGCTGATATTCACTTAACTACTAAACTACAACATTTTGAAGTCCGTTGGTAATAGGAAAGAGTTTAAACAATCAAAAATTTTATTTGTCGGAAATTTTTCTGCATCGTAAAAATTAATTATCCGTGGTCGCATTTTTAAATTATCTTTATAAATAATTATGAACTTTCGTTGAAAAATAATCATTTATTGAAAAAAATTTATTGATGTTTATACAAAAAAAATTTATTTTTTTGACTCTAAGTGTATCAAAGGACATTTTATTTTCAGATTGGGAACATCATTTCTTACAGTAATAAAAAATCATGTGATCGGGCGTAAAATTATTGTAGATCTTGTGCAATGCAATAGTATGTATCACTAGACTACACCAAATGCTATCAGCCGAAGATGCTCACTACGCCTGCGGGCCAAATTTTGCGCCACAATAATCATTACATCATTTTTTACTGCAGTACTACACCCGTAATAAAGTGATTATTGTACCAATAAAATCGATTTGGCGTTGCTATAAACTATTTCTAATTTTTTTATTTGTTGAAAAAGACGTAAGTTTGATAGATTATAAACATGTTCAGAAAATTATTAAATTAGATAAATAATCGGATATAATAGATCAAAATATCATATTTTAAGTTAAATTTTAGTTTGTGTTTATAACGAGTAAAATTTGCTTACTGAAGATTAACGTTAATTATCACAAAAACAAATATAGAAATGGAATATTATCAAACAAATATTAATTACAAACTAAATTCTCAATTACTAGGTGAGCAAAAACTTGATTTGAATAATTTTGTCTCATCAAATAATGATCCATCGTGTGATGAATTATTTCAAATTATTAAAACTTTTGATAGATTTGATGTAAAGGAAATAGAACCAACGACTCAAAATATTCATAAAAATATATTTGAAGAGGATTTAGAATTTGTAATCGATGAAGTGGTTAATCTTATCTTTAAAGAACTAAATGAAGGAAAAGAACAAAATGTTATAAAGCAGCATGTTTTTGATTATATTAATAAAATAAGTCCACAAGAAGTTTATAACTGGCTTATGAATAATCAAATTAATTCAAATTCTATCTATTTATTTGGATATTTTAATTATCATGGGATTGGAACTGACATTAATAAGCAAAAGGCGTTTGAATTGATTCAAAAAGCTGCAGAATTAGAAAACAATTTAGCTCAATTAGATCTTTCCAGTTTGTATATACATGGAAAAGATGTTGATAAAGATCATAACATTGCTTTTGAATTATCTAAAAAATTAGCAGAAAGAGAAAATCCAAATGCTATGAATAGGTTGGGTTATTGTTTTGAAATTGGAATTGGAACTGATGTTAACTTACAGATGGCATTTGAAATGTATCAAAAGGCAGCAAATTTAGGAAATATAATAGCCCAATGTAATCTTGGGTTATTTTATAAAAATGGAAAGGCTATTACGCAAAATAATGATAAAGCCTTCGAATTATTTAAAAAATCATCTGAAGGTGAATTTTCTGGTGGGATTTCTATGTTAGGCCGTTGTTATTATCTTGGAATTGGAACTAGTATCAATAAACAAAAGGCATTCGATTTATATCAAAAGGCAGCAAATATGGGAAATTATATAGCTCAATATAATCTTGCTAATATGTATATACGTGGAGATTACGTCGAAAAAGATTTTAATCGAGCGATTTATTGGTATAAAAAATCTGCTGAACAAGGATGTCAATGGGCTCAAAATAAATTAAAGGATTTTTTAAAAGATTAAATTATAATTTGTGAACTTATTATTCGCCGTCAATAAATCATAATGAAGTAATATTTTATAACTGACCTATTTTTAGAATTATGTGCTCCTATGGGTTCAATCAAAGAATAAATATAATGGTACTTTATGATTTGTGGATATGTGAAATTATGCATTTATTCCTATGTTACTAAATCAAAGACTTTTGAGACTTCTGATATGGAGCAAGAAATCTTTGACATAATAACTCTACACTAATTAAACAAAAGATGGCTTTGGTTAACTGATTGTTATTTTCTTGATTATGTTCTCTTATCCTAATAATTGTAACGTATTTATAATAGATTCAATTATAATAAATCGATCAATGCATCCAAAACGTATCACCATATATAAAACATATTTAATTTATGTAAATACTTATTCTTCTATTTAAAGCTTCTTACGCAAATAACAAAGAGCCCCTACATCAAACAAAGGGATTTTTTAACGCAAACCTGGTCACTGGTTGATTGATTTTTTACCAATATCTTCGTAATCAATGATATTATCTCAAAAGCATTGTTTGCTGTAATCCTTTCATGAAATAAAAATGTTTATAAGAAAATAAATGAACTGCTGATATAGATATCCGGCATCTGTGGTTAAACAGATGACGCAGATGTTGTAGACCAAACTTGACCATCGTCCCATCGGCCCAAATTAGGAGATCATCGCTGGTACAGTTTTAAGGCATTATTAGAATGGGCTAATAATTTAGGCCGATGGGACGATTTGGGAAGTTTGGTACAACGTATACATTAACGGATTTGGATATTTCGGATAACGGATGATATTTATCCGTTATCCGGCACATTTTCCGAAATCGGATAATAAAAACAGATGACGGATAATTACCGGATCGGATAAAACGGATAAAGGATATCCTCCGATTGGAACACTAAATATACCGTATTAACAAAAGATATTATTAAACCCTGGATTAAGAAAAAAGAATTTTTCGTTTACCACAAAAAAAAAAAAAAAAAAAAAAAGAATTTAAAATAAGTAGATTCACTTTCTTTGGGTAGTTTAATTGTATATTTTGTTCATATATATATATATTCATATATATAATATGAAAATAAAAAAGATCGGCAAATTTTAGCGAGATCGATCTGCGCAGTAAAGATCGATCCTGTCTGCACTTTTGCAGATCTTGCGGCTGTGTAAGCAGATCTTCGGCTATGTGTAAAGATTATGCGTCATTTAATCATTTTTACTGCAGTACTACATTTAAGTAAATAAATATGTTGTGGTAAATTAAAATTATATTGTGATCCGAGTTGAAAAAGCTTTTTTAACAAATTTTCTATATTTAAAAATATATTAAATTAATGTTTTATACTTTCAATCAGTTACACTATTTCTTTTTAGTATTTTGTAAGTTTTTTGTTTGATTAATCACAAAATATATATATAAACATGGAAGATTATCATACAATTATTAAAAATTTTGATAAAATTAATTTTAGAGAAATAAGACCTACAACTCAAAATATTCATGGAAATATATTTGAAGAGGATTTAAACAATGCGATTGATGAATTGGTTGACCTTAGTTTCAAAGATTTAAATAAAGGAACAGAAGAAAATATAAGAAAACGGTACTTTCTTAAATATATGAATGATTATAATGTAAATCCAAAAGAAGTCTATAATTGGCTTTCAAACAATCAAATTAATTCAAATTCTATTTATTTACTGGGACATTTTAATTATTATGGGATTGAAACTAACACTGATAGTAAAAGGGCATTTGATTTAATTCAAAAAGCACAAGAATTAGGGAATAATATAGCGCAATTGTATCTTGCTAATATGTATATTGATGGAGAAGGTGTCGAAAAAGATTATAAAAAAGCTTTTGAATTATCAAAAAATTCAGTAGAAAGAGAATCACCTGATGGGATGAATAAGTTAGGTTGTTGCTATGAATATGGTTTTGGAACTGATGCTAATATGAAAAAAGCATTTGAATTTTATAAAAAAGCATCAGATTTAGGAAATTTACATGGAATGTATAATTTAGCAGATTGTTATGAAAATGGGATTGGAACAGATATTGATAGGAAAAAAGCATTTAAAATATATCAAAAAGTAGCAGATTTAGGATATTCGCATGGAATATATTACTTAGGACGTTGTTATAAAAAGGGAATTGGTACTGATATTGATGTACAAAAGGCATTTGGATTATATCAAAAAGCAGCAGATTTAGGAAATTCAGATGGGGTTAATAGTTTAGGATGTTGTTATGATGATGGAATTGGAACAGTTGTTGATAAGCAAAAAGCATTTAAATTATTTCAAAAGGCAGCAGATTTAGGTCATTTATATGGAATGAATAACTTAGGATGTTGTTACTATAATGGAATTGGTACTGAAATAAATAAGAAAAAGGCAATTGAATTATATCAAAAAGCAGCAAATTTAGGAAATAGGTTGGCTCAATATAACCTTGCTAACATGTATAAACGTGGTAACTGGATTGAAAAGGATATTAATCAAGCAATATATTGGTATAAAAAATCTGCTGAACAAGGATATCAATTGGCTCAAAAAAAATTGAAAAGACTTTTAAAAGAATGAGTTAGAGTTTATTATAAATTCAAAATTTAGTAAAATTATAAGTTTATCTTACTTTGTAATCTGAAATGAAATTCTTTATTTCATAACGAAGTAGATTGTATAAGTGAACTATTTTCCCTTCTTTAATTATGTAATTTTGTTTTACTAAATTGTATTTATTATGGTTTTACCATTATGTTCAAAATAATGTAAATGTAATTTATTTGGTTATTATAAATAAAATGGCTGAATTCAAGACTAAAAAAATTAACATAAATTGAAGAATATAATTAAACTGGCATAAAAGTAGTTTGGAAAAAGTAATATTATTGTTTTTCATTAAATGCTTTAATGCTTTAGCAAGAAATATCAAGTAACTTAGGTTGATTCTTAGTGATATCTCTAGTTTCAATAATTCCATCGGATTTTCCATAAACCTTTTAATAAAATCAATTATTTCCTGCAAGTAAACTCTGTCAGTTATGACCGATAAATTTAGTGGTACGTTATTTAGCATGAAGAAAACAATGTCAGGAATATTTATCATAAATTGTAAAAATCGCACTAACTAAGAAATTTCACTTTTGGTTAGTATAGCTTACGTCTTGTAATAAATGAATAATAGTTCATTAAAATTCATTATTTACCAAAGAAACAAAACTGATATAAAATTCTACATCGCAATTCCTAAAATTAAAGCTAAATTTATTCAAAATTTTCTAATATACTGTAATAGGTTTACAACTTAAATTACTTTATTGAAATTATTGAAAGAACAAAAATTCGGAATGGGAATTAAATGTATAATTGATAAAAATTACAATGTCAACCGAAGTATTTTAAAGGACATTATGGAAAGTGAAAACTTTTAACGGGTGGAAAGAAACAATTATCCACCAAAAACTTTATATTCCACATATCCGGTTTAATATTTCATTTCGAAGCGTTGTGGAGGACTGTGTGGTACACTCAAGATCATGCGTCACTCTGCGTGTTTGATTAATGATTACATTAATATAGTGATGTATTATTGTTGATCATGTAATTATAACATTTTGGACGCCATTGTTGCAATTATGCAGATACGTAACTTTTTACATTCAATATGCTTAATTATTAACAACAAGTTTATCTATCCTCGTACGAGTTTGTATGCGAATCTTTTTTTTTTTTTATTTCGACATATGTGTTTAAGTGGAAGCGAAAAATGTAGAATTAAAGACGTTTTAATCGTCGGATATTAGTAGATTTCTCTCGTTACAAAAATTTTCTTGACCGAAATTCATAAAAAACGTATTTCAGTTAGAACTTGTTCAGTTAAATAAGATAATTATTAAATATAAAACATAAAATCGTCTGAATTTTGAATTTTAATACTGAGTTCGGAACTAAGTATAAATATATAATGATTTATTCATTGTATTAATCTTAAAAACAGGTTATTTTTTTGTATTGTAAACCGAATGCTCGAAATATCAAAATGTCGAAAATAAAATATTAAAATACTTATTATTCTTAATAAAAAAAAATCGGAACGTTTGTTAGAGTTTAAAATTGGTTCTTAAGACATTTTTTGTTTTTATATGAATTAAAAAACCGTATATTGAATAAATCGTGCATGAGTCTCTTCAGGGCCGGCGTTAACGCGGTTTATCACCTGGCTACTAATTGGTATCTAATAAATTTTCCGCCAGTTATAAACAGGCGGATCAATTAGTCCAGGATGATAAAAAAGTTATTTGTTGACCTAGTTTAGTATATAAATAATGGGTTATCATCCGACCCATATATATACTAAATTAAGTCAGTAAATAACTAATACATATATTTCCGGTTGGAATTATCAAAAAGGAAAGATTTGCATTATTTCTTGGCAAATAATACTCAAACGCACAACCATTATTGTATATAACTTTAATTAGTGATAATTTACGATAGTGTAACTTTCATGCATTCAAATAAATATGTTGTGGCTTAAAAAAATAGGAAAAAAAAAGCTTAACTTTTCCGGTAATTTTTTTTTCATTTATAATGTCCGAGCAAGTTGCCGCCAACAAATATCATCAAACTGATAATATTTATTCTCAATTATCAAATAAACAAGAGATAAATTCGGAAACTCAAATTATTATACATTATTTTAATAAAATGAACTTAAAAGAAATAGAACCTACAACTCAAAATATTCATGAAAGTATATTTGAAGAAGATTTAAATATTGTAATTGATGAAATGGCTAATCTTATTTATAGGGAATTAAATCAAGGAAAAGAAGAAAACGTGATAAAGCAACATGTTTTAGCTTATATTAGTAATCATAATATAAATCTAAAAGAAATTATCATCTGGCTCTTAAATAATCAAATTAATTCAAATTCTATTTATTTGATTGGATATTTTCATTATTATGGAATTGAAACTAAAATTAATAAACAAAATTCATTTGAATTATATCTAAAAGCAGCAGAGTTAGGAAATAAATTGGCTCAATTAGAACTTGTTAATATGTATATGGATGGAGAAGGTGTTGAAATAGATCATAAGAAAGCTTTTGAATTATCAAAAGATTTGGAAAAAGGAGGAACCCCAAGTGGAATAAATAAGTTGGGTTATTGTTATGGAAATGGGATTGGAACTAATATTGATGTGAAAAAAGCATTTGAATTGTATCAAAAGGCAGCAAATTTAGGTAATATTAGAGCTTTATGTAATCTTGGGTTATTTTATAAAAATGGAAAGGTTGTTACAAAAGATAATGATAAAGCATTTGAATTATTCAAAAAATCAGCTGAAGGAGAATTTTCTGGTGGTATTACTATGTTAGGCCGTTGTTATGAGCTTGGAATTGGAGTTAGTGCCGATAAAAAAAAGGCATTTGAATTATATCAAAAGGCAGCAAATTTGGGAAATGATGTTGCTCAATTTAACCTTGCCTTAATGTATGAAATTGGAAATGGAATTAAAAATGACATGGATAAAGCAATTTATTGGTATAAAGAATCTGCTGAACAAGGAAACAAATACGCACAAGATAAATTATCACAAGTTTAAATATCTTGACACGGTCGTACCTTTTTTTAAGATTTTTTTTAAATTATAGTATTATGTATAAATTGTAGAAATTACATTGGCTATGGTTCATTACATTTACATAATACGAAGTGGAATTCTTGTTGTATACTTTTCAAATTAAATTAATTATGTTATAAAATAATTACCTGTACTTGTATTTTGCGAACAAAAAAAAATAAAAAATAAAAAGTATAATAAACGTGATTAAAGAAATAAAGAATCTTATTATTGCGTAAGTTAAAAAATATGTAGAAATAAGCAATAATTATATCAAATAATCTACTGTAGAAATTAAAAAATGAGTTCTAATTTAAATTCTCATAGTAAAATATAATTTTGAAATGGGACCATTCCGTTAATTAAATTTTTCTTTCATCCATATGGGCGTATTTCAATACTGGAGAACGATTGCTGGAGATCGTTACTAAATTTGATAATTTGATTTCTATGTTAGGTAATATCATTTTCAAGAATCAAAATCGCTAATTCCGGGTAAGTTAATTCAGGCCGGAGAGAAATTTTTTTTTCAAATTTGGTCAAATTATAAATATATCTAATACGTTAATGTTTTTTAAGTGCTTATAATTATTAATTTTTTTTTGCCAATAAAGTTAACATTTTTAGGCTATTTAATTAATTTACCGCAATTAATTTTATTGGTGCGTTTTCTTGTGTGATTGACACAATTGTAGCACAAAATGATCTAATTGATCACGTAATCGGAGTAATTAACTCCATCGGCTAAATTTGTACCACCTTAAAATTATTAATAAATAGAACAACATTTCGGTCATTTTCTTCTTTACTGATAACATGCCTTTAACTTCATTACCCGATGAGTGTTTTAATGGGGTACTTTTTTTTCTTGATAACAAATCATTATACAAATGTTTATTTGTAAATAGATATTATTGTAAATTATCTATTCCTATAATTTGGAAAGACCCTTTTATTTTACCGACTCCTAATCAGTTTTCATTAATAAATACTTTGATTTCCTGTCTTAATGATGATGAAATTTCTTCATTAATTCCTTGCGCAATAAATTTTAATAAGAGATCACCTTTATTTGAATACGGGAAATTTATAAGGAAAATTGATCATGATTATTGTGTAAGACATATCATATCTTGGCTTAATTCATCATCAAGACGATCATATGGAAGAGTACCTACTGATGTTTCTAGATACCAAGATTGTAGAATTCGAAAGTTGGTCAATGTAATATATCATATGATTATGCGAGAAGGCTCAAACATACAAGAATTTGTTGTAATTGTAAATTGGAATAATTATATTGACCTGCCAA
Source organism: Rhizophagus sp. LPA8_4_AMF (assembly GCA_021464525.1). Classification (NCBI taxonomy): domain Eukaryota; kingdom Fungi; phylum Glomeromycota; class Glomeromycetes; order Glomerales; family Glomeraceae; genus Rhizophagus; species Rhizophagus sp. LPA8_4_AMF. The sequence goes on along the minus strand of JADRCO010001458.1, from coordinate 4,816 downwards.
ATTTTTCTACTTTCAGTTCTTTTAAACCTGGAATTATGAATCTAAAATCTTTGGATATAGAGGCTTATTTAGACCTAATAAATGATAGTACCATATATAAGAATACCATCGAATTTTTAAGCAAAGTGTCTAAACTTTGTAATGGTATTGTTAACTGTGAATTATGTTTTTCAAGGTTAGACAATGCGTTGACCAACACATTTTTGGATATTATCAAATTACAACCTTTAGAAAGGATATTAATTGATACTGAGAATTATAGTGAGAAGGAAAATATCAATTTCCGACCTTTAGTAAGGATATTAAATGATACTGAAAATCATAGTGAGATGGAAGATGTAGAAAAAATTTTGTACGCCTTGGAATTTCGATCAAAAACTTTAAAAGAACTATTATTCAGAAATATGGATTTTCGAATTATTGATTTATCGTTCTTATCAAAATTGGAAAATTTAGAACGACTTGAATTTCTTGAATGTAGAGGTTTTGGTTCAAAATGCTATGATACTTTATCTAAGAAAGGATTTCACCTTAAAGAATTAAAATTATGGCATGAAGAAGAACTTTTTTATAATACAAGAGTTTTTAATGGATTTGGTTCAACATTAAAGATAATGGAAGAAATAATTAATTCTTTATGTAGTGAATCACTGAACAAATTATCATTAAATATTATTGCTCCTGAAACAATCAAAGCAGTAAAAGAATCTTGTCCAAATATTAGCTTTTTACATATTAAAATCTTTTCAGAACAAGATTTAGAATCAATGATTCCACTTATTTGTGAAATAACATCATTAAAATTCTTAAGAATTGAGATAGATCACGAGTATTATGCCAGTCAATTGGTTAAAATTTTGGGTGATTATTTGGAATTTGTTGAATATTTGTTTTTAGACTTTCATATCGATCTATCATCTTTTGAATATTTTACCTATAATTGTAGAGCAAATTTGAAAAAGTGGATTATTTATATTGAGGGGGAAGAAGATCTAAGGAAAGATTATTTGTCATATGTAAATAATTATCAAAAGGTTCATAATTCTTTAAAGATACTGGGAATTAATAAAGGTTATATGTGTGAATTTGATTGGACAAATGATGAATTAGAAATTATTAATTCATTAAAGAATCAAAGTATTAACATTTTTCCATCTGATGAACTGGATAAATGTTGATAATTTATTATAGGGTTTTATATTATTATTTATTTGTTATTATTTGATGTGTTATTTTTTAGATTTTATTTCCATATTTGCATTATATAATTCCATAGATTTGAATATTATCATTATTAATAAAGCGAGATTATCTGTTATTCTAATTCTACCACTTTAATGTTCGTTTAATACTTTATAAGAATTAATATTAATCAATGTTAAGATTTCTTCTATTTTATCAAAATTGCTATCATTTTTTTAATATGTTATTAATTCAAAGTAGAAAAGATAAATGAGAATATTGCTGCAATATAAAATGAACCTTTTTTTTTTTGATGGAATGTATTGTTATTCATAGTAAGTGATTTCGGATTAGGAAATGATTTCGTTATTAATTTTGATAATTTTTTGTAAGGATCTAAATTTATTTATGTGGACAAAAAGAGCAATGCAATGGGTGGTATCCGATTTTCTTTTCTTAGTGAACCCAATCAAACATTAATATAGCTTAATACATAATATTTATCTATAGTTTCAAATAATTTATTTTTAAACCAATCTTTACACATAATTTTTTACTTTTATTTGACGCCACGCCAGATTTCAATTTCTGCGGATCACAAATTAACTTTTTTATCTATTATACAACTATGTCTTAATCATAAATATGATATCTATTATACTTTAATTTTAAGTAATCTGAGCTTAATTAGTTACTTTCATCTATAATAAAAAAAATAGTTTAATTATAATTTAATGAATCAAAAATATCACATACAAAAGTAATTGCCTTCGGAATTAATATAAAGTTTAGTAAAATTCAGTCATAAAGATTCTATAAATATTAGTTGTTATATCACTAAAAGATTTGTTGATTGATTTGGGTATAAAAAAGGAAAAGTCTAAATCTAAGACAATAGAAAATGTATTACATAATTAGTAAATAAGTAGTAAATCAATGCCACACTATTTGTACTTGGACGAGTAAATATCGCAATTAGTTGTCTAACAACTTTTTTCTATTCATTAATATTCTATACAAATTCAGGAAGTTATCCCGACATTCCGTCATTCAATCTATGTCTATTGTTTTTTTTTTATTAAAAGTTCCGAACTTCTTTTTTGAAACTTATCTGGAACTCGGCGTCCAAGTCGAGCTGAAGTTCCTAAAAGAAAAAAATAAACAAAAATTATTTTTTTTTATTAAAAAGTTTCAAAGTTTCAAAGTTTGGAAACTTATCTGGAATTCGACATTCTAGTCAAGCCGAAATTCTAAAAAAATAATAAAAAAAAAAAGTTTTTTTTTATTAAAAGTTTCGAACTTCTTTTTCGAAACTTATCTAGAACACTGCATCCAAGTCGAGCTGAAGTTTCTAAAAAAAATATAAGTTTCGAAGTTGAATATCAAAACTTACCTGGGAACTTGGCGTCCACATCGGAGCAAAGTTCCTAAAAGAAAAAATAAAAAAAATTTTTTTTTTATTAAAAAGTTTTGAAGTTTTAAAACTTCGAAACTTATCTGGAGTTTCATCATAATTCAAAACAGTGTAATATATTCTGATTACACTTGATAACAAGCAGAAATTTCTAATATTAATTTTACTAAATTTTTTTTTTTATAAGAATTACTATTTATTAGTTCAATAAGAAAACTAGAACATGTCAATTTATTTCTTAAATTGCGAATCAAATAAATCAATTCAAAAACAGTATAAAAGTATATCAGTATAGTATTTATACAGTATATCGTTTAAATTGCTTTACTCTATAATATTTATTTTATTTCAAATATCTTAGTACTAGTTAGGAATTAGAATTTATACTTGATTTCTTAATAAATGGTTCCAATAGCTTTTGAAAATGTAAATCTAAATTATAACTACTGCGCATAGTTTTTCCAACAAATTTGTTCGATTATGTTCACTAGCGCCCAAAAACAAACCTTTACCCTTTTACCTCTATTCATTTATCCCATTTATGTGAGATTATAATATGCTCACATTAAATAAAGGTCATTTTTGGTTTATCTTTTTTATAAATAATGCATATGTCGTTTTGTTAATATACGTATATATATTTTACATAACAAGAAATAATTAAAAAAAAAAAGTTTATTTTCTGAAATTAATACTGCCTCATTTAATGAAGATTTGTATCACGTCAAAACTGCGGCACACAAAATTCATTGGTTGTACTGCGGTATTACGTCCAAATAAATATGCGGTGTAAAATTTGGTTTCATTTTACGGTAACTTAAATTTCTTCACCCAAAAAGTATTATTCACAATGTCGGATAATACTGAAATGCAAGCTGAATACGAAAATTATCAGGTTAAAACTTATTCAAAATTATCGAATAATCAGCAACTAAATCTAAATATGAATAATGTTAATAAACTGAATCTTTCTTTATATACAGAATTATCTCATGTTATTCAAAACTTTTTTAAAGTAAATATGTTAGAAATAGAACCTACAACTCAAGATATCAAAGAAAATATTCTTGAAGAAGATTTAATTATAGTGATTGATAAATTGGTTAATCTTTATTTTGAAGAAATAAATAAAGGAAAAGAAGAAAATACGAGAAAGAAATTTGTTCTTGATTATCTTAATGATTATAAAATAAATTTACAAGAAATTTATTGTTGGCTTCTAAATAACCAAAATTGTTCAAACTCTATTTATTTACTTGGATATTTTAATTATCATGGAATTGGAATTGATATTAACATGCAAAATACATTTAAATTTTATCAAAAAGCAACTGAATTGGGAAATATTGTAGCTCAATATGAACTTGCCAATATGTGTATGGATGGAGAGGGTACTGATAAAGACTATGAAAAAGCCTTTGGATTAACTATAGATTTAGCGGAAGGAAATTATTCATGCGGAATAAATTTGTTAGGATATTGTTATGAACATGGCATTGGAACTGATGTTAATGAACAAAAAGTGTTTGAACTATATGAAAGAGCGGCAGATTTAGGAAATGCAAAGGGGTTAAATAATGTAGCATATTGCTATGAAAAGGGAATTGGGACTGAAGTTAATGAACAAAGAGCATTTAAATTATATCACAAAGTAGCAGATTTAGGAGAGTCATTTGGGATAAATCATTTGGGAAATTGCTATTTTAATGGAATCGGAACTTTAGTTAATGTGCAAAAGGCATTGGAATTATATCAAAAAGCTGCAAATTTGAATAATGATGTAGCTCAATATAATCTTGCTTTTATGTATGAAAATGGGTATGGAACTAAGAAAAATATAGATAATGCAATTTATTGGTACAAAAAATCTGCCAAACAAGGATACAAAAATGCACAATACAAATTAAATAATCTTTTAAATTAAAACTTTATATAAATCTGTATTTTTTTTGTAACATTACTTAACATATAAAATACCTGTTGAATGTCCGACCATATAGTATATTAATTTTAAGTATATTATGGGCCAATTTATGAGTAACTGAATTATAATCTATTTATATTTATTGCTACCCTATAAAAAAATTGGATACGTTTTTCATAAAGTTTTTATACGATTTCTTTCCTTAGAAAAAACGTATCATAATAGTCCATTGAAAGGATACGGAAAAATGCACAATTCCGTATCACTAAAAATATGGTTTGGATACGGAATTTGCA
>JADRCO010001457.1:0-19213 GCA_021464525.1 Rhizophagus sp. LPA8_4_AMF | reverse complement strand
CACTTCGGAACTATACTTCCGACCTAATTTTCTGATCTTCATTAATTCTGGCACTACAATATATTGATATAGAGTCAATATCATACGAACAGCAGTTGTTTATATAGAGAAAAAAATGATTTGGAAAATTTTGATCATTATCTGCAGTATGACCTGAATCAACTGAATTTGAATGCTAAAATTCTCTATTGTATTTTTTTGGTAGTTTTGTAAATAAAAAAAAAAGGATTAGTAATTACTTTGCTGAATGTACCAAATTGTGCCCATATAGTAAACAAATCGTGGCCAAATCGTGCAAGTATTGTGAATTTTCAATAATATTTAATTCCTTAAACTAGTCTATTTTATTGTATATTATAGATATATTTATGGCGGTATTCTTTCGTTGGACAGACAAGATACCTTAGACTTTCTTAAAATTTTAGCAGCTGCAGATGAACTTTGTCTTCAAGAACTGGTTAATTATTTACAAAATTATTTAATTGAAAATAAGTCTGAGTGGATAGAGCAACATTTTGGATTTACTCAACAAATAAGTTCACAATCTAATAATTTATTAGAACTTCAAGAAATTTGTACAAATTTAATGGTTCAATCTCCTGAAAAAATCATATGATTTTACTTCATTTTCTGAAAAATCTTTAATTTCACTTATTAAAAGAGATGATTTACAAATGAAAGAAGTTGAAGTATGGGAAATGTTTTAAATTGGGGACTTGCACAAAATCCAACTCTAATTTCGGATCCTAGAACTGATGATTTCAAGAAAATGAAAATTACTCTACAAAATTGTATACCTTTAGTTAGATTTTTTTGTTTATCATCTAAAGAATTTTCATATAAAGTACGGTCACATTAAAAGCACTTAAATAATCAATTCTATGTAGTATTATTGAATTCTTATTTGGATCCTAATAGTGTATCAACTTATACCTTTTCCGTCCTAGAAAAAAAGTCTCGCTTGAAAATACCGCTCAAATTATTGATTCACAGATCGTTGATTCTAGGATTGTTTTGACAATTTCAAGATGGATTCATAAAGCAGCAAATTTGAATATGAATGTGAATTATTATTAAGAGGAAACCGAGATGGATTTACTCCTAAAAAATTTCATGAATTATGTAATGGCAAATATAAAACTGTTACTTTTATTAAAATAAAAGGAACGGAAGAAATTATTGATGGTTATAATCTTTTAAAGCCTTTAAAGTGAGAATCTTCTGTTCTGAGTAAAACTAAATTAAGTTTTATTTCTTCTTTTAAAATAAGGATATTAAAGATGCAATTATTAGCAATGTAAAAGATGAGAAATATGCAATATGTTATAGTTATTTACAAGGTCCACGTTTTGGAAATGACATTGTTATTACAGCTTCAAGTGAATCTACGGATTACAGTAGCATGTGGTGTGAAATGTATTATTATGAAAAAGAGATAAGGCAGACAACAGATATATTTTCTATGGAAGATTATGAAGTATTTCAAATTAAAAAGAAATGAGCGTATGATTTATATTAGATAACTATAAAGTAAACTATTTATTTATTAAAAAAATTTGGTTATTTATTATGTTGGATTATTATCATATTTAAATTATTCCTGAAATCAACCTTATGTCATTACGCATTTACGCGTTTATGCTTTAATTTTATCTCGCTACACACATCGCTATATGATTCATTATACGATGATAAAGTTTTTATTATTTCTATTATTATCTTAATGATCTAAGTATTGGTTTTGATGATATTCACTTGCAGTTAATTCTACAGGGATTTATTCTTAGTCTGAAACACTGAATTATATTCTATTTTACATTGAATAAAAATTATGTTACTAGCACAATTTTAGTCAAACGTGACTCATTATCTTGATCATTGATTTCTTTGAATGATAATTCAGTTAATATATTGATTTTAGTTATCATTTACTATAATTTTATGCACTTCACCCTTCATTAGTTGGAATATAAATGCAAAGTTTCAATGAGCACGAATTTAATTTTCCTATCTTTCACAAGTTTATTTTTTAATTAATTATATTCGCAAATAATAAACTCTTTCTGAAGTTTTCCAAATCCTTAAGAACTTCTAATGTATTTATTAATTCAGTGAGAGAAAGTCATCATCACAATAAGCATACCTATATATATACTCGATAGTTATGAATTTGCATTAAATAATTCGAAAGATTTCATATCTGATATGTCATATTTCTGTTTTTATGAACTATGCGTGGCGCGGGGGGTTTTTTTATTGTACACTCATCTCAAATAAACATTTAAAGACGTTGGTTTATCTATATGGACCGTAGCAATATAAATTCTTGTGGAAATTAAGAAGACTATTATTCAGAGGGTTTATGAGTAATTAATAAGATTCAGTTATATTATCAAATTAGATGAGATTTGTTACTAGTTTTTTATGGATTGCAGTAACTTATTAATTTATGTTCTAGGAGTGTGCAGGCACAATTTTATTTTTTATGCTTTGGAGCACCGCTACTCATTTCATGGATTACGTTTCGTTGGATTTTCAAACAGTATGATTTTATCTATCATTCCTGTGCACTAATAGGAACTTGGAAAGTATGGATTTGAAATATCTTCAAATTACTGTATGAATTAAAACAACTAACTTTACGTGGAAAACAATACAGTAAAGTATTGACAAATATATCATAATATTTATCTTCTTCATTCATGGGTCACGAATTAAATGAAGTAGTTAAATAAATTTTATGTAATTTGCACTCATAGCAAAAAACATTTGAGAATCGCACAAATTTATTTAATTTGGCTTGTAATAAAAATTTTTTAATAATTGCATTAATAATATTGCATCTATAAACTAGAAAAATTGTTTAGGATATTTATTATTCAGTCTATAATACATTAAAAAAAGATAGTTTAGCACTATAATTCCTTTATTGTTTTGATAATGATAAAAAATAAGAACATAATAATAAAAATACTCTCAATAAATAGACTTGATTCCTATTCATATCATTTTATACATTAGCATACAAGTTGCAAGTTGATTCTTTCCAGCAACTGTTACCGCAAGGTGGATCAGCAAACTCACAAACAATGGCAGCGGGGCATAAGTTTTGAGAATAACATGTTACGTTAGTAGGAAGACATACGCAGACGAGGTGGCATTTTGCCTTTTAATTAATGTTCAAATTATGTAAATTATGTTTCATTGAAGAAAGATAGGTTGCAAAGACAAGAATGAGTAGACTAAGGGTTACTATTTAAAACGGATTTTTTTTATAAAATTTTTTTTATATATTTAGTTTCTATTTTATCACTTTATGTTGGCTATAGAGAGTCAATAATTAATTTTTTTTTTAATTTAAAAAATTTAAAAGTAGATTTTTTTTTTACTACTGTATTTCTTGAAATCACGATACTGATTCAATTAATTTGATTTTAGTAGAATCAGTTCCAATTCCTATTCCAGTCCGTTTATTAAGAATAATTGCTGCGGTGAGTTACTCAATTTGATCAACATTCTTGTACCAAATTTAATAATATACAGGGTAGTTTCTGATCCTAATGCCGGCCATTTCAAATCGCTATGTTTCCGGTTATAGAAACTGATCATCATAAAATATAAAAAGGGGTTCGTACTTCAAACTTAAATTTTTTTACTGCATTTAGCATCTCTTGCTTATTCATATTAATTAGTAATTACATTTAAAAATTGATAACAATGTCTTCAAAATTTTGGGCAGAATTATCTAACGATTACGAAAAACTTTTTGAGACAGAAATTGGATATGACGTTATTATTTATGCTGGTGAAGAACAATATGTTAAGGAAATTCATGCTCATTCAAATATTTTATCTATTAGGTCTCAATACTTTCGCTCAGCATTTTCTAATGAATGGGTTGAGAAAAAAGATGGAAAATTTATTTTCAAAAAACCTAATATTTCTCCACAATTGTTTAATATTATTCTTAGGTATTTATAATGTTTATAATTAATTTTAAAATTATGTTATTCTAATAATTATATTATTATATATTAGGTTTATTTATTGTGGAAATATTGAATTAAAGAATTTACAAGGTCCTGATGTATTGAAATTGTTAATAGCAGTTGATGAGCTCAATATTCAACCTTTGGTTTCTCATATTCAAGAATTTTTAATTGAACACCAAACTGAATTTTTATACCAAAATCCAACTGGAATTCTTGAAACTGTTTATCAACATGAAGCATTTACAGATTTATGGAATTTTTGTCTTGAAAAAATTTGTGAAGAACCTGAAGCTTTATTCAGCTCTAATAGTTTTACTGATTTAAAAGCTCCTTTGTTAGAATCGTTGTTGAAAAGAGATGATTTAAATATGGATGAAATTGAAATTTGGGAGAATTTGTTAAAATGGTGTTTTACTCAACAAAATATAAAGAATGAACCATCAAAATGGAATAAAGAAGATATTACAAAGATTGAGAGGGCATTGTACAAATTTATTCCTTTAATTCGATTTTATGACATTAGACCTACAGATTTCTTTTATAAAGTTTATTGTTATAAAGATGTCTTACCACAAGATTTAATTCATAATCTTTTAGAATTTCATATAGTTCCTAATATGGAACTTAAAGCTAATCTGACACCTTCGAGAAAACCAAAATATCAACTTGATTCAACCTTGATTGAATCAGACCATATTCCCATTTTTGCTTCTTGGATTGATAAAAAAGATTCTTCACATTATATTAAAAAAAATATTCCTTATGACTTTAAATTATTATATCGCTCAAGTCAGGATGGAAATGATGTTTTAACATTTCATAATAATTGTGATAATAAAGGAGCTACTATTTGGATCGCAAAAATTAAAAATTCTACTCAATTAATTGGTGGGTATAATCCACTTGACTGGGATAGAAGTGAGACTTGGAAAAGTACAACAGATAGTTTTTTATTTAATTTCACAAATGGAAGAGATATTTCTACCGCAAAAAAGAGTTATGTTAGTATGCAGGATAGGGCTGTTAGTTGTAGCTCTAGTCGGGGACCAACCATGGGTAATGTATACTGTGAAAATAATGTTTGGTCTTACACTAATCATAATAATGGAAATCGTTATCCTAAAATAGGAATCCCAGAAAATTTTGAAGTTGAAGATTATGAAGTATTTCAAGTAATTAAAAAATAAAATGAAAAATTTTAAATTATAAATGAATAAACAATTTTTTCGCCTTCTAGTACAAATTTTGTGCATTTAAGCAAGATTCGTTTTCAGTGGTATGAAATAATTGAGTTTATAATAATAATTAAATGTATACATTATTATTTTCATACTGATTTTGAGTTAGTATTTTTTAAATGGTTGATATGATTGAAGCTTATATGAATGACATTGAGATGACTTTAAGACAATTCACTCTAATATATTAATAAAATAAAATTATAAATATAGACAACAAAAAAAATGTATTGTAGATCTCTTTCTGTTCATATTATTGATCTTAAAACTTTTATTATCAAACTCTTTACTTACAATATATTAGTATGTTATAAAATACTATTAAATAATAACAAATATGGATTTGATAATATATATAATAAATGGCCATGTGTAAGGACTACACCTTGGAAAATAATTATATAACAAATAAGAAAATATGTAGTATGTTCAGAAATAAATATTATACTTAAAGAGAACCTTCCTTGAAAATTTCAATATGTTATTTTTTAATTACCCAACATCTAAAGTTTTACTCTCTAATTAATTTATTTTTAATCAATAAAGAAAAAATGGATTTGAGATTATGAGCTCAATCCTGATTTTAATTTTAACAATTTGAAATTGTCAATTCCATACCATAATTAGAAATGTAGATTTTTATTGGGATTTTATTTTATTATTATTTTTTCTAATAAATGAAAATATAAAATTTATGAACTAAATATTTCTCATTGCTAGCAGTCAGTAAATACTCATACCCATTCACTTATAAAATAGTTTAGCTTATTTTGTCAATAGTTTTTGATCCATTTGTATAATATCTACATACAGTGATAATAAAAATTTTTTGAACTTCTCACACATAATATTCATCTGTAATTTGTTTCATGAAAGCTTTCTCTATAAAAAAAGTACATACGTCTTTTGTACGGAATTTATACAGAAATATACGTTTACATACTGAAAGATACTTTTTGAATACAGAGAGATACTAAATTGGTCAATTTTCCGTATCTCAGTATATAAGTTTTTTCAGTATCAATCCATATAAAAAACATGTCTTTCAGGATACAGAAAATTGATCAATTCAGTATCTCTCTATATGCAAAACGTATCTTTCAGTATGTAATCATATTGTTCTGTGTAAATTCCATATAAAAAATGTATCCACTTTTTTTATAGGGTTTAACACCTTAGTTAATTGAATGATTTACAACAGTTTAGTTATGAGAAAAATTTAGAAAAATATGACCTGAATAGAAAATCAAATAATACTAAACTCTCACAAAGTTGGAATAATTAATCTTAAAGATAAGTAACAAACATGAAAATGTAACATAAAAAATTTTTTATTGAAAGTACATAAGTTGTTATATATTCTTACAAAATAAAAGATTAAGAGTATATTTAATATTTGGTAAATATTTTCTAATTACTTTTTTTGTTTATAAATTTAACATGGAAAGTAGTAGTACAAGATCACATTTTTAATTTTGTTGGCCAAAATTAATCATAATTTTTGGTAAAATTTTTTTTTACCAAAATTAATGATAATTTTTAATTACTTTTTTAGTTTATAAACCTAATATGGAAAGGGTAGTACAAGATCACATTTTTAATTTTGTTGACCAAAATTATTCCATAATTCTTGGTAAAATTTTTTTACCAAAATTAATGATAATTTCTAATTACTCATTTAATTCATAAACCTAATATGGAAAGTAGTAGTACAAGATCACATTTTAATTTATTGGCCAAAATTAATCATAATTTCTTGGTAAAATTTTTTACCAAAATTAATGATAATTTCTAGTTACTTTTTTAGTTTATAAACCTAATATGGAAAGTAGTAGTACAAAATCACATTTTTAATTTTGTTGACCAAAATTAATCATAATTCTTGGTAAAAATTTTTCTACCAAAATTAATGATAATTTTTAATTACTTTTAGTCAAATACCTGACTTGGAATGTAGCCAAAATTAATTGTAATTTTCAGTGGAATTTTTTTACTAAAATGAAATTATTTATTGATAGTTTTTATTAAAATTTATCTCATCATTATTAATCAAGAATGAGATTCCTATTTAACATCTTATATAAATTTTCATCTATTTTAAAAAGCTTTCACTATTAAAACCTCTAATAAAATTTCTGTTAAATAATATTTTTGATATGTAGTTCTTTATTAAAAAATTCTTCACCAAAATTTTCTAACAACCGATGAAATGCATAAAATTCTCTACTAAAATCCTATCAAAAAAAATTTACTAATTTTTCTGTCTGAAAAACACAACACAAGCGATAAAGGCAAGAACCTATTTAAAAAAATTGAAAACATAGAGTATAATTAAAAAATAAAAAAGCCTACAGTTACACTAAATAACTTTAAAATTATGAGTGTATGTGTTAGTACACTAAGTTGATAAAATGTTAGTACTGAGTTAATAAAATATCAACACTTCCAGTAAGATAACCTCTTGTTAGTGCCAGATCAGTGACATTTTATTAGCACTAAAGTAACATCTGTTTTTGCTGCAATACCTAATTTCTTTGATTTCAGATTTAAATTCATTTTAATTTCCTAGAGTTTTGTCAGACTAACATACTATATTTTGTCATTTGAGGAAGTCTAAAACTTCATGTATAAATATATTTTTATCCTTTTTATTATTGGCAATATTATAATAATCTTGCCTTCTCATTTTGAATAAAGTATAATATTTTTTACCAGTTTGAATCCAAAACTTATACTTCTATTTTATTTAGGGACCATATATATACTGTATATATAAAACGAGTTCTAAATATTAAAAATAAGTCTGAATAATATTTAATTAGTATTTAATAATATTAATATTTTATTTAAACATTTCTTTTTTTTACTTACATGATAGTCTTTAAGAAGGATTTTCCACTTTGACTGCACTGTTAGCACATAAACTTTGAGGCAAATATTGGCAAATTATTTTAATTCAAATAAGAGATTTTTTTATTTTTAAGAATAGTATTATTTGTATATCTTGTTTAATCCTCCTATAGAATTGATTAGAAAGGAATGATCATTAATTTATAAAATGTAGTTTCTAAAATTCAAAGATGATTATTAATAGTTATACAGCTGAGTTTTGACATTACCATAATTATTTTGGTTGCAAAAAAATTGACTTGCATTTTAGTAATAACATCGTACATGTTAATAAAACGTGTTGGTTCACTGATTTGTTTTTTATAACTAAAACTAATTATACAATCTTTTCCAAACGGCATCCTTTGTCTTGCTTGATTTACTTGGCAAAAGTGATCAGCATAAGCAAAGTAGTTCTGAAGGATAAGACAATTAGGAAAAGATGGCGAGTTAAAAAGAAATAAATAGTATAAAGAAGTTGTAAGATTGGGTAATTGGTTATTTGAAGTCACATGAATTAACGTAAAAATTTTCCAAATTTAAAGTTAACCATACACCTAGTTAATTTATAGATTTAATTGCTTTTGTCTTGTTTATTAGTTTGTAATTTTTATAATTATTTAGTCATGAAGTTTAGACTAACGTAGACTGCCAAAAATTTATTTTTATTTTAGTCTATGTTAATGATTGTATTGGTGTGTAAACATACTTTATTGACATGATGCAAAATTTTATGTCAGCACTGGTATAGATCGATTTAAATATTGGTTTATACTGATACCCAATCAATTGTGTACCTATATTTCTTAAGGAGCGGGTTAGAAAATATTAAATGGGTTTGGGATATTTCACGACTACAAAATCCTCGTAGATAATACAACTCGGATCTAAGTAAATTGTGAACGACTCCAATAGTTTCAGTTGATGCACTAATAAAGGGAGTTATTATAAAAAAAAAAAAATCGCATCACATGATTATCATCGCATTGAATAAGATTTCTTTGCGTGGATGCAAATATGAAATAATTGCCTTTTGGGTTAAATAAGACCCACATTTACGTAACTCAATAGGGTTCTTGTATTCGTAACACTTGTAACAACTAATTTGTTGTTTCCTTGTTCTTGTCTATATTATAAAAAATAAAAATAAAAAAATAAACATGCAATAATTTATATCTTTAGAATTACATTTACCGCACAAGCTTAATTTAAAGACGCATTAACATAATGTGTTAAACTGTAACCATATTCATATCTTATATTGTAATTATTAATAAATATGTTATTAATTTTGTTCCTAAAAAAGTAATTGCCTTGAGATTTTTTTTTGAGTAGGTTTCTAACTTTCATTTTGCATTTTAATGTGTATTGTTTCCACTTTTTCCAGTTGTAAGAAAATTGTAGACCATAACTAATAAATGTTTATCTTTTCCACTATCAAACAATTTTCACAATCAACTAAATTAAATATTAGTAATGAATGCAAAATAGGAGAAAATAGGAGAATATATTTTAGTATTATAATGAAAAATAATTAGAAAAAGTACAAAAATATACTTTATTTTTAACTTTAATCTGTAAAGTTTAGAAAAAGTTCCAAACCTTATCACTATATATAATAATAAATATTATATTAAACATTCAAATTAAATCTAAAATATGCCATTGTGAAAAGACCTTTTCTCAAGCTTCATGGAATGATATTATTACTATAATTATACGTGAGATAAAATTAAAGCATTAACATAAAATTTTCTAATGCCATAAAGATCAATTTAAAAATAATTTATTAAATAAAATATAATATCGATACAATATACAAATAAGATAGAAATTAAAACATCATCTTTAAAATATCTAAGCATAATTTAAAATAAACAAGATAATTAAAATGCTTTTTCTGTTTCGAATAATATCATTTAATGTAAAGATACTCTAATTATCTCATTTTGATTTGAAATACTTCATAATCTTCGATAGAAAATTGACCCGTGGTTTCTCTTACCATTTTCTCATAATAGAACTTCCTACACCAAGTATCATTGTAAGCCACAGATTCACTATAAGCACTTATAAAAATGTCACTGCCAAAAAAGGGACCACATAAATAGTTATTATATATTGCATAATCTGTATTTTTTACATTACTAATAACCGCATCTTTAATATTCTTATTTTTAAAAGAAAAAATAAAACTTTCTTTAGTTTTACCCCATTGATCAGAAGATTCCCATTTTAAGGGATTATATCCACCAATGACTTCTTCTGTTCCTTTTATCTTAATAAAAGTAACAGTTTTATATTTACCATCACATAATTCATGAAATTTTTTAGGAGTAAATCCATCTCGGCTTCCTCTTAATAATAATTCAAATTTATATATATCAGAAAGTTTGTTGTCAACTGTTTTATCAATCCAATTTAAAATGGTTGAAGCAATATTAGAATCAACTATCTGTGAATCAATAATTTGAGCAGTATTTTCAAGTGGTGATGATTGTTTGACCAATTTTCTAGGAAGTAATACATTATAAGTTGATATACTATCAGGATCCAAATAGGAGTTCAATAATTCTTCATAGAATTGATTATTTAAGAGTTTTTGATACGGCCGAACTTTATATGTAAATTCTTTAGATGATAAACAAAAAAATCTAACTAAAGGTATACAATTTTGTAAAGTAACTTTCATTTTCTTAAAATCATCATCTGTCCAAGTACTAGGATCTGAAATTAGAGTTGGATGTTGTGCGAGTCCCCATTTTAAAACATGTTCCCATACTTCAACCTCTTTCATTTGTAAATCATCTCTTTTAATTAGTAAAATTAAAGATTTTTCAGAAAGTGAAGTAAAATCAAATGATTTAAATATTTTTTCGGGAGATTGGATAATTAAATTTGTACAAAATTCTTGAAGTTCTAATAAATTATCAGATTGTGAACTTATTTGTTGAGTTAATCCAAAATGTTGTTTCATCCACTCAGACTTATTTTCGATTAAATATTTTTTGTAAATAATTAACCAGTTCTTGAAGACAAAGTTCATCCGCAGCTGTCAAAATTTTAAGAAAGTCTAAAGTATCTTGCCCGTTTAACGAAAGAATACCGCCATAAATATATCTATAATTTATAATAAATATTTTTAATATTGGTAATTAAATATCATCTCTTATAGAATATATTAAATTCATAACTTACTCTAAAATAAATTGAAATATTTCCGGTGATATATTAGATAATTTAATATGAGCTAAAACATTGTCGTTATTCTTTTTATTGGAAGCCAAATTTCTTCGCAAATATGGAGAACGGTAACACAAGATATTCATGTGAGCACGAAATATTTTTATGTCAGGATCTACACCAACTTCAATTGTAACATCATAATATTCATCATCTTTCAATAATTCAATATAATTTTGACTTAATTTCGAAAAAAATTGGGGCAGATATTTTTTTTTTTAAAAAAATAAAATAAAATAAAATAAATGGTTTTAAATATGGAGGACAATCGTTTGACATATGAAAAATTCGATTTGCCGATCTTTTCCAAAATCGAATAAATTAATTTTACTAATTTAGTTAGCCTTTAGCACTTTATAGAAAAAATAGCGAAATAGGCGTACAGTATTTTAAGTTTATTAAGTTTATTTAAAGACATTTATATCAAAAAAATGGTTGCAATTGGGTAGCTGCGCAGCTGCTGCGCTGACCTATTCCAGACGTACATAAAAAATGCTAGCTGGTTGACATCGAACATTAAATGATTTAGTCGGCTAAGCCGTAGATGAATTTAAATATTACTTAATAGTTATTTAGCACGATGTGTCAAATAGCTGGCAATCTACCTAAAGGTAGCTTATTATATTTGGTAAATTAAATTTGGTTGGTTGATCCTAAATTTTCAAATAATAATCGGCACTTAGTATGTGACGCAACTAGGATTCCTGTCATTATTTTTGATATTATTATTTTTGTTTCTAAAACAAAAAAAAATACAAACAATACAAGTAGTTTAAAACTTTTTCATGTTTAGTTCTTATTTTCCTTTTTCACTTAATTAATTATAAATAATATAAACAAATAATAGTTTTAAATGTATCAATTTCAATTGCAAGATTCATTTTAGCACAAAGATAGATAAATATTAATTTTTCTAATTATTATATTAATATATTATCTACAGTAATTTATCAAATTTTGCCCGAATTGTAAATTCTGTCTTATCTGGACGCCAAACGTATGTCCAATTGCTACTTATTTGGCTTTGTCATAGATATTTTTTTTTTAATAATAAAGATATTAAAAATTTTATCATTTGTTCGTAATTCACTCATTTTACCAACAGTTAAAATTTATTGACTTAACTTTGCACTTACATCACATTTTCCCGAAATCATTTCAGCGAATCACCAACCATTTGCCGATAGACATTTGCCAATATGACCAACATAGTATTGACATGATCATGAAATTTTGCTTTGCATTAAAGTTTTTTATTTTTTAATTTTTTTATTTTTCTGTAAATATTTTTTTAAAAAAAAATATTATATATCATATCTATCACTTTCTCATCAAAAGGTTTTTTTCACTGAATAAGTAATAATTATTTATGAAGTAAAATCAGATAAAATGACATTTTGACGAAATTAAGTTAGATAATTTTCATGTTAGTAAAATGGAAGTCAGAAAATGATACAGGTTAATTTCATGTCAGCTAAATGGCTATCTGAATATCTGTAAATCGTACCATAACCATTTGATATAAATATAGATATGAATGCATGTTATGTTTTTAAAAAGTAAGCTCAATATTGAAGTCTAAAAAACCAATTTAATTTGATACTATTAAAGTTTATTATGAGTTAAATATTTTCATAAATAATTAGGTAGTAACTTTTTTTAAAGGCAAATACTATGTCATTCTTAAAAACTGAAATAACATAGGCGTTTTCTTTTATCTTCAATCATATGATTGGCAATAATGCTTAAATTTTCATATATTTTAATTATTTTCATATTTTCTTTATAATCCATTAAACTTTTACAAAAATTTGTATCAATATACCAAATATTTTATTTTTAATTCTATTTTTCCAACCTATAAAACATGATTCTATATCTTTTAAACTTTGAATAATCATTAAATATGCCTAATTAATAAAAATTATTTGGTGAATAATTTAAAACATTTTCTACCGTTTTCTTTTCTATTAGATATCCATTTCCATACCAGATTATAATACTTTCTAAGAATAAGCTTTTTATTATATCTATTTCATTAATAAAAGATTTTTCGGTTAGATAAAAATTAATAAATGAGAAACTTAAAGCTTTATTACTTTCATATATGTATATAATTTTTAAAAAATTTTATTCATTAATTATTAGAAATTTCATTTTATATACAAGTTTTACACAACCACAAATAATTCTTTTTAGAAAAGTTGTATATTGTAACATTTAAAATCTTTAAAATAATTTACGCCAAACAAGTATAATCTCTTGGAATAAACTGATAAATGATACCGGTAAATACCAATCTTCACCATAAATTTCTAATTTTGTAAGTGGCATTGTAAAAAGGTATAATATCTGCAGAACACTACTCATAAGTTCATTAAAGTTAATTTTCAAATTTTTCTGTAAAGAAATAAATTTTTTTAATTCGTTTGAAATAATATATTAATGACATACTTGTGACAACTGATTAAAAAATCAGAAAGACAATTTGTGCTACAATATGAAGAAATTATCGCGATATTGATAGTAATTATAGTTATAAGTTAACTTTTTCAAGGAAGAACCTGACTTTGTATTTTAATAATTTCATTTGTGATTAAACAATTTCTATCTTGTAAACTTATTTAATGAAAAGCGCATCTCTAGGGAAATTATCGATTGAAAGAACTTTATAAAATGCTACATAATTAAATAGAGGTTGTTTTGAAGTGAGCGGTGGAATAAAAATTTCATTATTATACGAGAGCTCTTTTGATTCATTTGGTGGATAAGCAACTAATGTATTTCATTGGACGATTTTGATAAATTAATATTCAAATATTTCGTCATAATTCTAATAGAAACTTTACATACAAAACGATTAACTAACAAACATAAATGAGTATAATCATTTAAACAGTCGGATGTAAGTTGTCATTTTTTTAATATCAAAAAAAAAAAATTTGTGTGATAATTCTTTTTAAATAAACCTTATTCGTAACTTTTATATTTAAAACGATGAAAAAGTTATATTAAAATCTATATTTATTAGGTAGCAATGTGGGAAAAGAAAAAGTAGTATTAAATAACTTTTGTGAATTAAAACATGTAAATAGTTTAATTTTAGGTTTCATATCTTCATAATCTTTTTTTATGAGTTATAAGGATAGAACAATTTTTTTAATAATCGATTATACGTAACAAATTTAACGTTCTCAAGCTATTAGGGAATGTACATCGTTAAGAAAGCCATAAATTTGACTTCACCAGAAATATAGGAATAACATTATCCTCAAGTTTTTAGTAAAACGGTATAAGAATGAAACCATTGTTTACCTTATTAGATCAGTTCATCGTAGGCTGGATATATTCTTTTATGCCTAATTATTTTAATGGTTATTTTTTTTTTTTTAAAGAACCTAGTCAATTAATATTAATTGGTCCCGGTTCCCGTGTTTGATATGTGATATTTTTAAAATCCAGGAAACGTAAACATAAAACTTTTGTTACGGTCTGAATCAAAAACAGAATTTTTTAATTTTATATAAAAAGCTAATTTTTGCGAATTTAAATTGGTTAAAATTGACTGAACATATTTGTTTTAAAAATTTCTTCAAATCTACAAAGTGTAAAAATTGATAAAAGTTTCAGAGAACCAACCTTTTCCGTACAATTTAGGGGGAGTCTTTATCATTCGTTAATAAAAAAAATGTTCTTTATAAATTTTATAAATTCACATCTTTCGCATTATATTACGTTTCACTAAGCACTTTGTTATAATTTTGTGTCTTTTCTAATACTACCATCATTCTAACTAATAATACTTTCAAAATATTGACATTATTATCAATATTTCCAATTTATTATTCTTAAAAATTCAGTAGTAAATTTCCTATATATTGGAAATAGCGATAGCTAAAATTACTATAACGTTGGGCTTTCAGTTGAATTTTGCAAAATATAAAGTGTGAATGTGTAAGATCCTTCACAGAATACACTCTCATTCAAAGAAACTTAGTTCGAGAAAAATGTGCACCTTTGTAGAAATTTAGCATTATGCCTATTAAACAACTATGATGTCAGCCGCACTACTAATCTAGAGGAGTTTGATGTCTTAAATTACGAGAAATACTGCGGGCTAAAAAAAATAAACTCTTGAAATTTTGAAGTGAACCAAATTTTGTAAGTGAAGATAACATTGAAAGTTAAATTCATATATCAATTATTATATCAATTATTAAAACCTTGATATATCATACATTATATAAAGTAATTTCGTATATTTTTTTGCGGGAGAAAATTTTATTTACAGATAAAAGAAATAAGCCACGTCCAAATATAATTTATGATATTTTATCAGCTTGATATTCAATCAGTTCATTATTAATTGTAAATATTCATTCCATTTTATTTTGCTTTGTTATATATTAAATATTCATGTAGTTATAATTAAATGTTAAATTATTATGATATTAGCTGCGAAGCCATTTAATTTTTGCAGCTCAACCAGCTGACCAGCTGTTAGTTGTTGACGTCACTAATGTAAATCAAGTTGGCATGTGGGCGTAACGCACTGTACAAATTTGGACACATCCGACACAATAATATATTTTGTCTATTTATTTATTTATTTTATTTATTTTTTTTTAAAAAAAATGTCTACCCAATTTTTTTCAAAATTGAGTCAAAATTATATTGAATTATTAAAAGATAATGAATATTATGATGTTACAATTGAAGTCGGTGTAGATCCTAACGTAAAAATATTTCGTGCTCACATGAACATTTTGTGTTACCGTTCTCCATACTTACGACGAAATTTGGCTTCTAATAAAAAGAATAACGACAACTTTTTAGTTCATATTAAACTACCAAATATATCACCAGAAATATTTCAATTTATTTTAGAGTAAGTTATAAATTCAATATATTTTAATAAGAAATAATACTTAATTTCCAATATTTATTAAATATTTGTTTTATTGTAGATATATTTATGGCGGTATTCTTTCGTTAAACGGTCAAGACACTTTAGACTTTCTTAAAATTTTAGCAGCTGCAGATGAACTTTGCCTTCAAGAACTAGTTAATTATTTACAAAAATATTTAATCGAAAATAAATCTGAGTGGATAAAACAACATTTTGGATTTACTCAACAAATAAGTTCACAATCTAATAATTTATTGGAACTTCAAGAATTTTGTACAAATTTAATGGTTCAATCTCCTGAAAAAATATTTAAATCATTTGATTTTACTTCACTTTCTGAAAAATCATTAATTTCACTTATTAAGAGGGATGATTTACAAATGAAAGAGATTGAAGTATGGGAACATGTTTTAAAATGGGGTCTTGCACAAAATCCAACTCTGATTCCAGATCCTAGTACTTGGACGGATGATTATTTCAAGAAAATGAAAGTTACTTTACAAAATTGTTTACCTTCAGTTAGATTTTTTTGTTTATCATCTAAAGAATTTTCATATAAAGTTCGACCATATCAAAAACTTTTAAATAATCAATTCTATGAAGAATTATTGAATTTTTATTTGGATCCTGATAGCGTATCAACTTTTAACATTTTCCATCCTAGAAAAATAGTCTCTCTTGAAAATACCGCTCAAATTATTGATTCACAGATTGTTGATTCTAGTATTGTTTCGACTATTTCAAGTTGGATTGATAAAACAGTTGAAAACAAATTTGCTCATGTAAATGAATATAAATTTGAATTATTATTAAGAGGAAGCCGAGATGGATTTACTCCTAAAAAATTTCATGAATTATGTGATGACAAGCATAATACTGTTACTTTTATTAAAATAAAAGGAACAGAAGAAATTATTGGTGGCTATAATCCCTTAAAATGGAATTCTGACGGTCAATGTAAAGATGGTCATCGGTCCTAAAAGACCGCGGTCTCACGGTCCTACACCTTAAAAAGACGGACCGGTCCGTCCTGGTGTAAGACTGCGGTCTTTCGGTCCTGTAACATGTACAATAAGACCGTCGGTCTTTTTAAGGACCGCAGTCTTTTCAAGACCGGACGGTCTTTTTTCTTTTTTCTGTAAATAAGGATGACGCTGCAATACCCTAATTGTGAATTAATTGCGATTTGTGGTATTGCAGAACATTGTGAATTTTGAAGTCTAGATATCTATAATTCCACAATTATCTGCAAAAAAAAAATTTTTTTTATTAATATATAATTTTTCAATTTTATTAATAAAAAACGAATGATTTTTTATTATTGAAGTCAAAAAAAAAAATTGTTCTTTCAATAATAAAATTGAAAAAAATTGATTTTTATTTTTTAAAAGAAAATGGATCGGCCGGATTATATTATGGTTTATCCAATAGTTGTCAATTTAACCAGCCGATCCATTATTTTTAAAATGAAATTGTTTTTTTTTAATTTAATTATTACTAATAAAATTAAAAAAAAAATCGTTTTTATTAATAAAATTTGAAAAAAAAATGATTTTTATTTTTTAAAAAATGGATTGGCCGAGTTAATTTGATGGCTATTAGATAAACCATCATATAATCCGACCGATCCATTCTTTTCAAATATTATTAATAAAAAACGATTTTTTATTTTATTAATAAAATCAGTTTTTATTTTTATTAATAAAAATCGTTTTTTATTTTATTAGTAGAAATCGGTTTTTATTTTTATTAATAAAAATCGTTTTTTATTTTATTAGTAGAAATCAGTTTTTATTTTTATTAATAAAAATCGTTTTTTATTTTATTAGTAAAAATTGTTTTTATTTTTATTAATAAAAACCGTTTTTTATTTTATTAGTAAAAATCGTTTTTTATTTTATTAATAAAAATCATTTTTTATTAATTAAATTAAAAAAAATGAATCGGCTGGTTAATTTGACGACTATTAGGTAAGCCGTCATATAATCCGGCCGAACCGATTTTGTATTTGCGGAATTGTGGATCACTAACCGCAATATTGCAGATTTTGGAAATTTTACTAGGAACAGTCTTCCTTTGTAAATAGACACTAATTGTATAAATTTATAGGAACCATTCCAGACATATATAGAGGAGATTTATTATTCATTTAATACTATATTTCTTTGGGAATGGTCTTTTTTATAAGTGGACGTTAATTAGATTAAATAAAAGAAAGTATTTATTTATTTTTTGCACAAAGTTTCAGTAAATTTACATTCATATATTCTTGTTATGGCTTGTGAGTTCATATCTTGTAGAATTTGCTTTCAGTTAATATTAAGGGGAGAATATTTATCTTTGAATGAATTATTCTACTTTTCATAAAAAATTAATTTTTTATATAGACTATTATTTTTTCTCAATAAATCTATTTTGCAATTATAAGTTCATTATTTTTGTACAGGATTTTTTTGCTCTGTAACGATTACAACCAGACATATATCTTGATATTTTATGCACTTATTATTATTGTATTAATGATAGTCAGATAATCATTTAATTAACCATATGATAATTATTTTCATATGAATTTAATCACGTATTTGGTTTAATGCATATTAATGATAATCATGGCTTTTTAGCTAAATATGAGTTAAACATGTTATATTTATGTAAAAATGCATTGCTGTGCATAGAGAAACCATTTTTTCCCATCGCTATTTTTTTATTATTAAATTTTTATTTTGGTTTCTAATTATGGCCGAAGAGCAAGAGCAAATGCAAGAGCAAGAACAAGAGCAAGGGGATAACTTTGATACTTTTCCATATGATTCCTTTATAGAAGAACCAATTATTGATTATGATGATGAGAATTATGAGGAAAGTGACAGTGAAATAGCAGCAGAAATGGCTGAAATTCAAATTACTGAAACTGAAACTGAAATTTCTAGTGTTAGATC
>JADRCO010001456.1:0-19222 GCA_021464525.1 Rhizophagus sp. LPA8_4_AMF | reverse complement strand
TATACTTTATTGTATTTTTTATTAAACATATTTTGCGAACAGTATACATTATACTGATATACAGTATGTAAAATTGCGAACTGTATCAAAGATACGTATATACAGTGTAAAAACCGTATACATATTTCTTATAGGGCAGCCTATTTTGTTTTTTGTCTAATTCTTTTGGAAGACCTGTTAATATTTCATAAACAAGTAGGCCAAGCCTTACGTTTAGAAAATAGGGACATTATCTCTTCTAATTATCATTCAAAAATACATAAAATTTAAATAACAACTTTAAGTCACTTTTGAAAAACAAAATAAAAATTTATTTTACATAGATACGTCCAAAAGGGTTTCTCTATTACATAAACGATCTTTTTTGGAAAAAACACATGAAGGAGATATTCAATTTAGAATATTTTTTGTAGGATTTGGAAAATCAATTTAGTAAGAAATTTATTATAAATCAGTAGTTTAATTCAGAAAAATCATCAATAGTAAAATTTTATATGGCGCCAAATTTGATTAGTTAACCGTTAACTCTAATCAAAACGTTCATAAATATAATTTTAATGTTTATTACATAAAATAAATATAAATATCCATCCATTTAAAAAATATTAAATCAATGAATTTAATCAAAATATTCATTTTTTAACAACTTGAAAAACTTCATAATCCTCTATATTAAAAAACATTATAACCACCTAACTCATTACCTAGTGGAATATCAATTTTACAATAAGAGCATGAATTAAAGCTTTTCCAGATACCAGCATAATCTTGATATAAATCATAACCCTCACCAAATGTTGGTCCATAATTTTTGATGACAATATATAGCACAATCATAATCTGTTTCTTTAATATATCCTACTTCTGCAGTTCGAAAATTATTTCTATTTGTAAATGAGAATATAAAACTATCCGATGTATACTTCCATTGACAAATTGAATTATTCCAATGAATTGGATTATATCCTCCCAAAATTTGTTCCGAATTTGGAATTTTTAATATAACTATAGTAGCACCTTTATTATCAAATTTAGCATGAAAGTCTGCAGGTGTATTGCCATCCCTACTAGCACGAAAAAGCAATTTAAAATCATAAGGATTATTGCTTTCATTATAAAAAAAATCATTTTCCTTTTCAATCCAATTAGAAAAGTGAGCAAAATGTTTGCTATTAATGATAATCGAATCATATTTGGAACTTCTAGGAGGTTGTATTTTAATATATAATTCCATAACTTATTTGAATTCGTATAAAATGTAAGTAAATTATTAATTATATCTTCAGATATTAATGCCCTAAAAGGATATACTTTTAAAAGAAAATCCTCTGGAGATATATGATAAAATCTAATTAAAGGAATAAAGTTATGAAGGGTTCTTTCCATAATTATGATTTCTTCTTTATTCCATTTCTTATCTTTCTGAATAGAAGGATTCTGATCAAAACTCCATTTAATCAAATTATCCCATATAACAATTTCATCCAATAATAAACCATCCCGTTTTAATATTAATTCTAATAAAGGCTCTTTTAAATTGATAAATTTATCAGATCTTAATAATACAGCTGGGTTTTCACAAATTTTATCAAGACAATAATTCCATAAACTTACGTAAGTTTCAAATAGATAAACAGATTCAAGGATTTCTATAGAATTTTGTTGTATAAAGTCGTAGTGATAATTAATTAAATAATCCTGAATATCTTGAATTAATATTTGAACATTAAGTTCATCTACTGCTATCAAAAGGTTTAAAATTTCTGGACCTTGTAATTCTGTTAAATCGATCCTTCCACAATAAATAAACCTAAATATTAATTATTAAATATTATTATAATGATTATTGAAATTATTTGTTACATTAAATTTTGTATAAATATATATATATTATTATTTTATATTACCTTAAAATAATTGTTAATATTTGAGGAGAAATGTTGGATTTATTAAGTATGAATTTTCCATCTTTTTTATTTGCCCATTCATTAGAGAATGCCGCACGAAAGTATTGAGACCTAATACATAAAATAAGCGAATGTGCACGTATTTCAACTTCATCTTCGCCAGCGTAAATAATAACATCATATCCTTTATCAGTTTCAAGTAATTTTGCATAATCATTCACAAGTTCTAGAGTATAATCGAAGGCTATTTTTTTTACTTAAATAAAGATAAACCACAAAAATATATTTTTTTTTTTTGCGTAAAATAAACCAAACATATGGTTACATCATATTTGTTGTATTAAACACGTTTGTTCAACCTATCACAAATCACCAAATTAATTCTACATCAGATTATGGTAATCACGTGCACTAACACGTTATAATGTATCTTAAAATTAAGACGAATAATTTGTACAACTATATTAAATGAATATATATATATTTTTTTAGACATTTGTAAGATAAAATACTTTGACATTAAAAAGCGTTGTAAGTCTCAAGTGTATTATAATAAGAATTTTCCGATATATTAATTTTAATATAAGGAAAACTAATAATATAATTAGAAATATCATTGTTAATTTATGCAGTTTGAGGATATAATTAGTATTCTTATTTCGAATTTGTAATTTTTGCTATATTATATTAACCCCTTTTATTATTAGAATTTTCTATGTATTTCCTCTCGGCTGTATAGTTAATAAATAAGGAATGAAAATCAAAAGAACATATTTGATTTATCATATTTTAATTTGCTATTCATATTATTCAATTGTTTAAGGTATAAATATTTGAGAGGTAAAATTTTAAAAGAATATCTAATTATGTCTGATATTATTTTTTAAAATGATAAAGTTCATTTGGAGGAAATAAACTGATAACAAAAATTATTATTGATGCAATTCCCTCTTTGATCAATCTTAAATCTTAATGGTTCAATAAACTCCATTTGATTTACTTATCTTAACATGAAATGTTATTTTAAAAGGCAAATATTTAAAGTAGTGATTAAATCAATTTTAAGGTCATGTTAACAAATTTTAAATAAAAATGCTTCTAGTAACTTATATTAATGATTAATTAACGTTAAATATTTCGAATATAAGAGATTAATGCTTGGACACTAAATTCATTGCTATCATATAAAGAACGAGCCTTACATTTTAATTTTTTGCAATAAATGAATCCTAAAAATTGAAAAGAATGAATATAACAAATATAATTAATCTTTAAAATATAACATTTTTAATTTTGTCTAGAGAATTGTAGAATGAAACTTCGCAACTTTTGGAATATTCAGGAGAACAAAAAGATAAAGCTCTTCTTTAATTTAATATGTAGTTCAACTTGGAATATTATAGGTGATTGATCAACATTATTTTATCATAGATAAAATCAAATAAATCTTCCTACGATAAAAAAAAATATCATCATAGCTACTACTTCATTCAAATTTACAAAATTTATAACTTTTTTTCATTACCTGTCGAAAATGTAATTTCTGTATTTCCTGATACATCAATTTCGAATTGAAAAAATAAATGGTCATACTGTTTAGTCGTTTTGAAATAGTAAATATATTATATGATATCATGAATATACAAAGAAAGGGTTCAACAATTATGATTAATGAATAAATAAAAATATCGTAATAAATATTCATTTGTAATAACAAATTAAACATTTCTTCTGACAATAAAAATTCACTTAATACCTAGTGTACAAACAATATAGATACGCTAATTTGATTATTTTTTAATAACTTGAAAAACTTCATAATCATCCGTTTTAAATCCGTTTAACGGTATACCTACATCGGGATAGGATATGCTTCTATTCCGATACCATCCATTGTTATTAAAAATTAAATCATTTCCACAACCAAATACTGGACCAAGGTCACAACGACCAAGTACAGAATATGCATCACCATTACTATATCCTACTTTTGCACTTTGAAGCTTATCTTTATTTGTAAATGAGAATAAGAAGCTATCATAAGTAGATTTCCACTTATTAATTGAATCCCATTGAAGTGGATTATAACCTCCAACTACTTGATTCGAATTTGTAATTTTTGCTATAACTATAGTAGCTCCTTTATTATCACATTTAGTATGAAAGTCTGAAGCTGTATTACCATCCCTACTAGCACGATAAAGCAACTTAAAATTATAAGGGATATCCTTTAAATTATAATGAAACTGAATTTTCTTTTCGATCCAGCCAGAAAAAATAGCAAAATGGCTGTTATAGATGATAACAGAATCATAATCACATTGTTGTTTCCTAGGAAATCGAATATCCACATTTAATTGCTCATATGGATCCATGTGAAATACAAGTATATTATTAACCAAGTCCTTTGGCATTATTTCTTTATAAGGGTACACTTTAGTAATAAAATCAGCCGAAGAGATATGATAAAATCCTATTAACGGAATAAATCTATGAATAGTCCTCTCCATGATTGTAATTTCTTCTTTATTCCATTTATTAACGTCTTGTTGAATAGTAGGATGTTGAGAAAAGCACCACTTGATCAAGTTATTCCATATATCAATTTCATCCAATGACAAATCATCTCGTTTTAAAAGTAATTCTAATAAAGTAGCTTTTAAATTGATAAATTTATCAGATTTAAATAGCACATCTGGTTTGTCACAAAGTTTTTCAAGATAAAAATTCCATAAATCTGTGAAAGTTTCACGTTGGTAAACTGTTTCAAGAATTTCTACAGGATAATTTTGTAAAAATTTATGATGATGTTTGATCAAATATTCTTGAATACAAATTATTAGTCTTTGGATATTAAGTTCATCCACTGCTGGTAAAAGCTTTAGAATATCAAGTCCTTGTAATGTTGTCAAATCTATCTTTCCACAATAAATAAACCTATTATATTAAAAAAATTTTGTGTCGTTAATTTCAATATATATAGATAGTATATACGTTTACTTTTATTATTACTTTTTTTCATTACCTTAAAATAATTTCAAAAAATTGAGGAGTAATATTAGGGAAATTAAAAATAAATTTTCCATCCTTTTTTTCGGTCAATTCATTAGAAAGTGCCGTACGAAAATATTGAGACCTAATACGTAAAATATTTGAAAACGCATGTATTTCTTTTATATTTTCATTGTCACCGGCGTAAATAATAACATCATATCCTTCATCAGTTTCAAATAATTTTTCATAATCATTAGCAAGTTCCTGAGAATATTCAAAAGTCATTTTTTTTTTTATGAAAAGAAAATTTTTTTTTAAAAAAAACCCTGTATAACATGATCGACGTTTTATTTGGTAGCGACGAATCACATGACAAAATTATCAGCTTGAACTCGTTGAATTTGTTACACAATTATTAGTATAATTATATTAAGATATTTTGATTATATTTAGGCTATTTTATTAAAAAATCAATAAATATGAAGACTTTGACGATGATACTAAGTTTATTACTATCAAAAAAGGATTGAATAGTTGCAAAAAAGAATGTAGTACAATATTGTTTATTTTATCTTTGAATAATTTTAAATACTTGAGGAGAAAAATTAATTTTCAAGAATGAATATTCCATTACATTTATTTACCATCATTAAACATTGTTATATTTCATAATTGTTAAAGATATTCATTCTTAAATCAATTTTTTCCTCAAGTAATTAAAATACAAAAATACCTTATATGATTCACTAAAGAGCGACTATCAATGACGTAATGTTTAAAAGGCTAACTTATCATCCGAACTTCTTTGGAATCATTGGGCAAGAATATTCTGGTGTCCAGAATATATCTAGAAAGTTTCATGAAAATCTGTCTAGGAATGACTCGTTTTTAGAGAACAGCTTCCGCCCAGAATTTGCTTAATTTTTAACAGGATATTTTTCTAGACATTTGGACATTTTCTGGGAAATTTCCGGACATTGTTTTTTTATAGGGAATACTTTGAAATAAACGCTTCATGTGTGTACCATCTAAATCAACAAACTGCTAATAATCGTTAGGTTCAACACAATGTGACCCATTGTTCTATATTTGTCAAGTTAATCGACAATGAATCTCTTTTAATTGTGAAACATAGCTTTTTGAAAATCTTGATTATGTTATATTATTAGTAACTCATTCAAGGACCAATTAGAAAAAATGGAAAAAGGAAATTAGGAATTTGATGGTATGATACTAAAATAAATCCACTTATATCTATATATGGATAACTAATCCATTTAAATAAATTATATGGAAAAAATGGAATGATTAAGCGTTAAATCATTGAAGAATCAATATGAAGAAAATAACAGAAACTGATTTAAACGATATTAAAGATGTTATCTTACTTATTTCTATAAATGGTGTCTATAAAATCGAGTTTGATCACGTAATCTGACCAATAGTATTACAGCATTAGAAAACCAACATTGTGAAAATAATAGAGAACAAATAGGACTTTCAAATCGAAATATTCCGCACCAGAATACAATAGTGACAAGCGGAAGGACATGCTAAGTGAAAAATTATATGTTATATCGCGGTCAAGATTTAGACGTTCCCATATTTAAATTCTACTTAAAGGGGAAAAAATGATCAAGAGCCAATGTGTAAAAAATTGAAAAATAACAATTAGGGCTTAACAAAGTTAAAGTGATCAATTTATTTCCATGTATAAATGACATTTCATTCCATTTAAAATTATATATGAAAAAGGAATAATCAAAATCATATTACAAGGAATTTTCTATAATTTATACTCCGGTATAGACTCCTGGTTTTTCGTTGCTTCTAGATGATGAGACCTGGAAAAAATAGGTTCCATCGCGATCTGATTTATTTGTTACCCGTAAGTTTTATGCTCTTTTCATTATTCCTGTTATAACACCAATAATTTCATTTTGTAAAACAATTTTGGTTTCAATCGTTCAGTGACGGGGCGCTATACAAGCTCGCTCGTACAAGGAAAGCTGTGCCTGGATATCTCGGAACTTCGATCTATGAATAATATCACATCAGCTTTTACTCATTGTAACAAGACTAACACAGCAGAAAAGGTTACTTGATAGACTCACTTACGATAAGATTAATAATCGATTACAGTCATACCAAATCCCGAATGGTTTGAACCTCTCAGATCACGTCTTTACCTTAAAAAACAATATTTCTGCAATTAAACGGAATTTCATCTTTTTCGACCTTGAAATTAGTCCGACTTGTTTATGTATGAAATACAAAATGTTAAGTCGATCAAGTATTTAATGACTATGAAAATAGTGCGACAAGATAATGCTAAAAAAGTGTTACTTGATATACTCGAAAAAAATTCGAGAATCAAATGATTCAGCGCCGTTTCAAAATGGTCTATGCAGTTATATTTGAATAAGATACAAAGATAAACTTCCCACACTATTTTGAGACGGTGATAAAATAAAAACAATTGCATCTCTTTTAAATCGGTTTATGCGTTTCATAGACTGTAGTCGAACTTAGTATTTTGTTGTGCTTTGATCCTAATAAGGAAATTAACACTTATCGAATCGTTACAAAACTTGAAATACAAATAAAATATTTATTGAATAATTTAAAATGGATATTAAAAGAAACAGAATTATATAATCCATTAATTGGAATTTTTTCTCGTTCTCTATTATATTAAACATGAATTTAAAGGTTTGCATGAAGTTAGTTGTGAAATTAACCATTTGTTACTAGAAGTTAGTATTTTTTTTTCAGGGGGATTTTAACCTCTGCTGTTTATACCTTACAGTAAATTTAGATAGCAAATTTAAAATCTAAAAAAAATTCAGTTGTAAATTTAACCATTTGAAAAAGTATATATAATTTACGGCATTATAGGCTTTACCTTCTGAAAATGCATAAAACATGTTAAGATTAATAACCATTTTAGTTCTAAGCCTGAGTTTAATAAACATAAACATATGTTTTAATTAAAGGAGTTAAATGAGAAAAGAATAAATATTACTCATATAGAAATAAGTATTAGATTGATGAAGTTAAACTGTTATTTTAAACTAACGAATTATTGCGTATTCAGGCCAATATAAGAATAAAATATTATTTTTTTTTTGGAATAATGAAGAATACTGTGGTCTCTACTAAGAAAAACAAACACAAGTTCGACTCGGTATTATAACCTTTTTTTTATCATTGACAATTTCTAAAAAAATTCACATCATGATAAAAAATTATCATTGTAGTTAATGTATTCAATGTTACAAATCCATACAAGACCCCTAAAACAGTTTCCAAAAATCGAGGAAAAATGTGAGGAATCTAAAAAATATATTTTTTATCTTTTTTTCGGTAATGTTGTATGAAAATTATATTTGTCGGGATCAAGTCATTTTCGTGTTCATTAGTACACAATCTGCATTGATATGATTTCTCACAAGATTTTTAATCATATTATTGACTATTAAAAAATTATAATTTATGAACTTCATTCTGTTTAGTCGTTTTTGATTATAAATAAAAATAAATACATATACGATAACTGTAAGGAAATGAGTTCGATAATAAATAAATAAAAAATGTTCATATTGAAATTCTATATTAATTTATAAATTAATCATTCTTATAATAATAAGAAATAAATTAACACTTGGCATTTTTAGTGTATAAACAACTCATTTATTCATAAATAATGAAATCTTTATTAAAATGATTTTCTTCTAAAAATACTATTTCTTAACAACTTGAAAAACTTCATAATCATCTGTTTTAAAATCGTTTAATGGTATACCTACATCAGGATAAGAACTGCTACAAGTTCTATACCATACATTGTTACCAAAATACAAATCATTTCCACCGCCAAATACCGGACCATATCTAGCATTACCACAAAATACAGAACACGCATCACCATTACTATATCCTACTTTTCCACTTTGTAAGTTATCTTTATTTGCATATGAGAATATAAAGCTATCCTTAGTAGACTCATATTTATTACTTAAATCCCAATAAAGTGGATTATATCCTCCAACTATTTTCTCCGAATTTGTGACTTTTACCACAACTATAGTAGCTCCTTTATTATCACATTTAGTATGAAACGCTGCAACTGTATTACCATCCCTACTAGCACGATAAAGTAAATTGAAATTATAAGGAATATTCTTTAAATTATAATAAGACTCATTTTTCTTTTCAATCCAGCTAGAGAAAATATCAAAATGTTTGTTATTAACGATAACAGAATCATAAACACATTTCGGTTTCCTGGGAGCTTGTATATCCACATTCAATTTCTCATCTGGAGCCATGTGAAATACAAGTATATTATTAATTAAATCCTTTGGCAATATTTCTTTAAAAGGGTATACTTTAGTAACAAAATCTGCTGAAAGGATATGATAAAATCTTATCAACGGGATAAATCTATGAATGGTTCTTTCCATAATTACAATTTCTTCTTTATTCCATTTATTAGCATCTTTTTGAATAGTAGGATTCTGAGAAAAGCACCACTTGATCAAGTTATTCCATACATCAATTTCATCCAATGACAAATCATCTCGTTTTAAAAGTAATTCTAATAAAGGCGCTTTTAAATTAATAAATTTATCAGATTTAAATAATAAATCTGGTTTAGCACAAATTTCTTCAAGACAATAATTCCACAAATCCGTAAAATTTTCATGTAGATATATTGTTTCAAGAATTTCTGTAGGATTTTGTTGTAAATATTCATGTTGATGTTCAATCAAATATTCCTGAATACAAATTAATAGTCTTTGGATTTTAAGTTCATCCACTGCCGACAAAAGTTTTAGAATATCTGGCCCTTGTAATTTCTCCAAATCTATCTTTCCACAATAAATAAACCTAAATATCAAAAGAATATTGCGGCATTAATTTTGAAATATTATAGACAGTATATACGTTTACTTTTATTATTACTTGTTTTCATTACCTTAAAATAATTTTAAAAAATCGAGGAGAAATATTAGGAAAATTAAAAATAAAATTTCCATCCTTTTTCTTGGTCAATTCGTTAGAAAAAGCCGTACGAAAATACTGAGACCTGATACGTAAAATAATTGAATGTGAATGTATTTCTTCTACATTTTTATTTTCACCGGCGTAGATAATAACATTATATTCTTCATCAGTTTTAAGTAAATTTTCATAATCATTAGCAAGTTCCTGAGAATATTCAAAGGACATTTTTTCTAAAAAAAAAAATTTTTTTTAAGAATAAAAAAAATAAAAACTTGTATTACTTGTATTACATGATCGACGTTTTATTTTACAATGACAAATCACATGAAAATTTATAGTTTGGGCTCGCATTGAATTTGTTACACAATTATTGATAAAAATTTCATAATAAGAAAAGTTTGATTATATTTTCAGGTTGTTTTAGTTTATATAATTTTGGAATTTTTGACGCGCGATGATATTAAGATCATCAAAAGGTCGAATAGTCGCCATTTTAATTTTTTATAATAAATCTAAAAAGAATGAACATGATAAAAATAATTTATGTTTAAAAAATAGAATTTATTTTTGAATACTTTTAAATACTTGAAGAGAAATAGTAAATATTTTAAGAATGAATATTCCATTATATATTTGTTCACTATTCGTTAAACATTGTCAACTTCGATATGAATTTTTGAGATTTTTCGACAGATGTAGTATTATTCTTTACAATAAGAATAATAAGTTACTTTTTTTAATTTAATTCGTAGCTTAACTTGAAATTTAAATGAGAGATATGTTTTATATTCTACAAATATTATTATACAAAGCCAAAAAGAACCTAATAATAAAATTTATAAATTCCAATAAATTATATTATAATTTGACCAAGAATTATGTTTGAATTGAAGTTTATAAAGCTTTAGAATATCTGAGTCGTTAAATAGACATTGAGAAAAATTACATTATTGTTACTAAATAGAGGTGCAAACTTTACTGACACAACTGCCGTAACAATGTTACGTCAATAGCGTCACTGCAGATGCTCGCGTAGAAATTTTATAATAATTTATATGATATCTGAATGACGTAGCTAAAAAAAGAAAAAGTCTAGACTCCTACTACTAAATGTATTTTTCATCAGCGATGATAAAATCAATATTTTTTGTAAGATTTAAGTTGTATTCATATTTCATACTTGATTAGTACGCAATCCGTCAGTATTGATAAGGAATACGATTTCTCACGAAAAGATTCTTAATATTATTCTCGATTGTCAATATTATAATGAACATGCAGCTACATTAATTTTAAACTCAAAAAAAAAAATGGTCGTATTGTTTAGTCGTCTTACATTTATACAATATATAACGTTATAAACTTATAATAAAATGAATACACAAGAAAAAGAGTTCAATAAAAATTTTCTAATAAATACTTATTCATAATTTTATATTTAATTATAAATTAAATATTTTTTCTGAATATTAAGAAGTCATTTAATACTGGAATTTTTAATATAAATAGTTTCTATAAAAATAAACACGCTAATTTGATTATTTTTTAATAACTTGAAAAACTTCATAATCGT
Source organism: Rhizophagus sp. LPA8_4_AMF (assembly GCA_021464525.1). Taxonomy (NCBI): domain Eukaryota; kingdom Fungi; phylum Glomeromycota; class Glomeromycetes; order Glomerales; family Glomeraceae; genus Rhizophagus; species Rhizophagus sp. LPA8_4_AMF. The sequence continues at coordinate 7,738 of JADRCO010001456.1, read as the reverse complement.
CTATTTCAAATCTGTTTAACGGTATACCAACATTAGAATAAGAATGGCTTTTACTCCTATACCATCCAGTGTTATTAAAACTTATATCATCTCCACCAAATACCGGACCATAGCTAGAATTACCACAAAATATAAAATACGCATCACCATAACTATATCCCACTTCTCCACTTTGTAGGTTATATTTATTTGCAAATGAGAATATGGAACTATCTTTAATTGACTTATATTTATTACTTAATTCCCAATAAAGAGGATTGTATCCTCCAACTGTTTGATTCGAATTTGTAGTCTTTATTATAACTATAATAGCCCCTTTATTATAACATTTAGCATGAAATGTCACAAGTGTATTACCATCCCTACTAGCATGATTAAGTAAATTGAAATTATAAGGAAAATTCTTTACATTGTAATAAGTCTCATTTTTCTTTTCAATCCAGCAAGAAAATATAGCAAAATGTTTGTTATCAACGATAATAGAATCACAGTTATTAACGATAATAGAATCGCAAACACATTTTGGTTTCCTAGGAGATTGCATATTCACATTTAATTTCTTATCTGGTGCCATGTAAAATACAAGTATATTATTAATTAAATTCTTTGGCATTATTTTTTTAAAAGGATATACTTCAGTAATAAACACTGCTGAAGGGATATGACAAAATCTTATCAACGGAATAAATCTACGAATGGTTCTTTCCATAATTACAATTTCTTCTTTGTTTCATTTATCAACATCTTGTTGAATATTAGGATTCTGAGAAAAGCACCACTTGATCAAGTTATTCCATATATCAATTTCATTCAATGACAAATCATCTCGTTTTAAAAGTATTTCTAATAAAGGTGCTTTTAAATTGACAAATTTATCAGATTTAAATAATATATCTGGTTTAGCACAAACTTCTTCAAGATAATAATTCCATAAATCTATAAAATTTTCATGTAGATAGTTGTAAAAATTCATGTTGATGTTCAATCAAATATTCCTGAATACAAATTACTAATCTTTGGATTTTAAGTTCATCCACTATCGTCAAAAGCTTTAGAATATATGGTCCTTGTAATTTCTCCAAATTTATCTTTCCACAATAAATAAACCTAAACATTAAAAGAACATTGTGTCATTAATTTCAACATATATCAAATATTTACAAAAAGTGTATACATTTATTTTTATTATTATACATTTCATTACCTTAAAATAATTTTAAAAAATTTTGGAGAAATGTTAGGAAAATTAAAAATAAACATTCCATCCATTTTCTTGGTCAATTCGTTAGAAAAAGCCGTACGAAAAAATTGAGACCTGAAACGTAAAATATTTGAATGTGCATGTATTTCTTCTACTTTGTTATATTTACCAGCATAGATAATAACATTATATTCTTCGTCTGCTTCAAATAATTTTTCATAATCATTAGCAAGTTCCTGAGAATATTCAAAAGACATTTTTTTTATAGAAAATAAAAAAAAACTTAGGTTACATGATCGACGCTTCATTTTATAATGAATGTCAAATCACATGGCAAAATTTACAATAATGCGACCTGTCAATCACATGTCAAATAATTCTGGGGATAGTCATCGATCGCTGAAAACTTTATATAGAAACGAATATTTTAGCGTTCATTTTTGTATATTAAGCTTTTTTTATAAAATCAACCAACCAACCATAAATTATTAACCTATTTATAAGCAATACAATTATCGAGGATAAATTAAATTATATGAAGAAAAAGAAGTCCATTTACAATAAATAATATACTTTAAATATGGATAAATATAATTTGATTATAATAAGGTGAATATTGGTTCGTTAATAATATATTATCAACTTATTTACTTATGCCTTCGGAAGAAGAAATGTAAAAGGAATGTGTTGTAATCTTGGCTCATAATAATAATATCATAAATTCCGAGCGCTTTGGATACCTAAACATATCATTTAAACTAAAATCTAAAGAATATGCATATGTATGTATTGTGATTTGTGAACACAAACTACAATCTTTTTATTCATCATTCATGTGATGTAGATTTCGTTTTATAAATGGCCTAGATCAATATGACGGCACCGGAAAAAATATTTGGGCAAATCTTTCCTTTTTTAATGCAAATCTTGCTTTTGTCAGTAATAAAAATAATACAAAAATATGCACAGCCACAATTTTTTTGCCATTTTTTTCCTCCAGCAGGCTTTTTTAAAAACAAACGTAACATATATTGGAATGATAATCAGAACCCATGATTTTTTTGACAAAAATTCCATAAAGTTTTTAAGTTGGGGTATTTCTTTCTGACGAAAAAGTAAGACGCTGATCCTGCGTTAATCATATTTGGTCAAATTAAAAAAAAACAATGTAATTATGCGTAAGATCTGCAAAAGGTTATTGTCTACCGAATTAGTATTTAATTAGCACGTTATTTTTTTTCAAAAAAATTTTGACCTTTTTTTCTTTTTTCCCTTTTTTATAAAAAAAAAAAAAAAAAAAAAAATCATGACTCTCGATTGTTCTCAAGATGTTGTGTATGATTTGGAAAATTTACTTGAAACTGACGAAGGATATGATGTTATTATTTACGCTGGCGAAAATGAAAATGAAACAGAAATTCATGCTCATTCACTCATATTACGCACGAGGTCACAATATTTTCGTACAGCTTTCTTTAAAGAAATGTGGATTATGGCAAGAGATGGAAAATATATTTTTAAGAAACCGAACGTCAAACCTCATTTCCTTAAAATCATTTTAAGGTAGGAAATACAATAATTTATTTTTTTATTTGCTGTATATACTGTATATTTAAATAATAAAATTTTCTTCCTTTAGATTTTTTTATTGTGGAAAGATTGATTTAAATAAATTATTAGAACCAGATATTATGGATCTTTTGATTTTAGTCGATGAATTTAAAATTCAAATTTTAATCCGGTTTATACAAGAATATTTAATCCAGAATCATTCTGAATTTTTACGTCAGAATCGGGTTAGAATTCTTGATTATTTTTATCAAAATGATTCTGTCATAGACCTTTGGAATTATTGTTTTGACACTATTTGTGAAGAAGTGGAAATATTTTTTAATTCTAATAAATTTTTTGATTTAAAAGAAAATTTATTAGAATTACTCTTAAAAAGGGATGATTTATCATCTAATGAAATTGTTATTTGGGAAAATTTGATCAAATGGTGTTTGGCAAAACATCCTAGTATTTCAAGTGATGTTAAAAAGTGGGATAGAAATGAAATCGCAATCATGGAGAGAACCATTCATACCTTTATACCATTGATTAGATTTTATGAAATGTCATCAGATGATTTTCTCGCAAAAGTTTATCCTTATAAAGATTTATTACCAAAAGATTTGATTAATAACGTACTTGTATTTCATATGGATTTAAATACTAAATTAAATGCTAATATTAAAAATAAACAATCAAAAGTTACAAAATGTGGTTATGATTCCAATTTAATTAAACCACGACACTTTGCCATCATTGCTAGTTGGATTGAAAAGAAAAATGATTTTTATGATGTCAGAAATCTTCCTTATGGTTTTAATTTAATTTATCGTTCTAGTAAGCATGGTTATACAACTGCTGCATTTCATGAACATTGTGATAATAGAGGTGCTACTATTGTTATTGGAAAAATCACGAATTCTGATCAATTGATTGGAGGTTATAATCCACTTAGTTGGGATTCAAATAAATCTTGGAATTTTACTGTTGATAGTTTTATTTTTTCTTCTAAAAATAAAGATAATCTTCAAAATACTGTAGTAAGTTATAGTTTTGATGATCATTCAATATATTGTGATCCTCTTTATGGTCCTGCATTTGGAAGTGATTTAATTTGTTCAAGTAATGGTGCTTGGAGAAGTAAGGCTCGTTTTTATCATAAGATTGATGCTCCATTGGATTTTGAAGTGGATGATTATGAAGTTTTTCAAGTTATTAAAAGATTAAATTAGATAGATTAAATATCAATTCTTTTTTTGTTCAAATTATTTTAATCTCAACCTGTAATTAATTTCTACGTTCAATTTGGGTTAATCTTTTATGATTCGAGATAGATTTTTTTTATCGAACAACCCCTTTAGAATATTGTATAGAATTATGTGATATATAAATTTTAATACTATTTGAACGTATATTAGAATACTTAATAAAGAGAGGGATTTTTTTAGTAATGAATTGAATTTATTTGTTAATTTAACAAGAATTTTTTCAATTTATTTCATTTAATTTCACGAAGACGAGAAGACGGCCGAGATTATTTTAATTTGGCGGTAATGTTATTATATTTATTCCAAGAAGTATTACGTTATTTTAATGTTTAATTTGAAATTGTAGCGTGAACACTTATGTTGAAACAATAGAACTATTCAAGGTTAAATTTATCTGGATCCAATGATGCAAAATCCAGGGGATGAACTTTGTGGATAGCGACAGATTCAGAATATTGTTTCTTAAATTTAGACAAGTATTATATTTCTAGTAATCGTATTAATTTCTGTTTCCTTAATTTCGATCTTAACGTAAAATAATCCATAATTTTATTATCATCAATCAACTTAAAAGATTTGTATCTAAGTAAATTTGGTCCGATTAATAATTATTTAATGCTTCGTTTATTATTAGAAAGTTACTTTTTTATATAATTATCGAATAAGCGGCTTTGGTAAAATTTTGTCCTCAAACGGTAAAATTTTAGTACCTATCTATCCATATACATATATCTTACTGTATCGCCAATGTCGTAAAATCTGTAACCAAATGCATTTTTATCGAATTCGATCAAGTCCAAAATGTAATATTATATATAGTATTATAGTTAAATCATCGTAACATAGTAACATATGATTGTCACACTTAAACCATAACCCAGGTAAATTGTGTCATTGCGATATATTACATAAAATCAAATTTTCAATAAATGTATATATATATTTGATATGAAATAAAGAGTAATAAAATATAGAATGAGAAAAGAAGATATAAAGGAAAGGGAACCGTGAGAGAAGACCTAGCGAAAAAGGAAAGCAAGAAAAGAATGAGAGATACACAAACACGCACCACCCACCCCATCCCCCATACACACACTCACACTCCCAACCCACATAACACACAACCCATACTCCCAACTCATATAACACACAACCCACACTCCCAACCTACATACCTAAAAGAAGATGTTGGTTTCATCTGATGAGTTACTTATCGAAGAATTATTCAACCATGTTTAAGATTATTTAATCGAAAAACAAAAGAAGATCTAAAGAAAAGAGGGAAGAGAAAACGAGAAACGTATTTCACATTTTCATTTAAAATGGCTTGTCATTAATAAGGCCATACATCAAGCTTTTACATATTTGGATAGATAGTACTATAATGAGACGTTATACTATTAATTCAACGAATATCCGTATTGCATGATTATATTGACTGAAAAATCTACTAGTCATTGCAAATGCAAACTTTCACATCTACTATTATTAGTCACGGTCACATCAATAGCATAGAGCATGAGCAAGGGCGTAGATATTCAATAGCAACATGGGTAACAAGTTTCACTAACTCTTGGAAACTACTTCTTTTGCAGGGTATGGTATCCCATCCAGTTGCATTCACTTGAAAACTACTTTATTTGTAGAGTATAAAACTCATATTAGAGATAGCGCTCAGTCATTGATCATTACAATTCTTTTCTAATTTTCTTTCTTGGCTCAGTGTGTTATTCATTATTGGTCAACTGAACATCCATAATTTTTAAATTGCTTCTTTTTATTTTTATTTTTTAATTGTTTTAATTGTTATTTCTATATTTTTATATTTTGATTTTAATTATAATATATAAAATCAAATATTGTTTTTTGAAAAATTTACGACAATTAGGATTTCCTTATCTGTTATAATTAAGCATTGTATTGAGTGATTCCTTATTTGTGCTAGTTATTAAAGTAACAAATATAATTTAAATTGATAGTCTTTTTAGAAATAATCAATAAAATCAATATTTTGCACAAAAAAAAAAAAAAAAAATAGTTTTTATTAAAGACGAATCGTTGTATAAAAATAGTTTCACTTTTAATTTTTTATGATGAATCATGATTTTTGATCTTTTATCATCGAAGCAATCAAACTTATGGTACATTTCGCTGAAATCCATTTCACCGATACTGAAAATGATGGTAACGATAAAAAATATTCATCGCGCAATGAAAATAAATTAGATTTTTAATTCTGGCCAAGTACATCATAACGTTGGTATGGTGGCAGGTGAACTATTTGTGAATTTTTTCGATAAATTTTAATAAATTACAAAGTTTTTCTTTAAACCGTGACAAACTTATTTTGTAAAAAAAGAATAATTTGTAAATGTTAAATATTATCCATTAATTAAGATCGACTCCGTTTCCATTTCGAAAGGTAAGTTTTTAATGATAAATTTTGAAACTACTTTGCAAAAACACTGAATTTTTGTGTTAGAATTATAATATACTAAATTTAACAAAAATTAGTGATTTTATAGGCTATCAAAAGCATATTAAATTTTTTTTTTATATAAAATTGCAAAGATAGGCGAATGATAGGATATAATAAAGTACTATATTTGGCTTATGATAGTTTTTCAAAAATTCCACCAGATTGATAATATTTACTATAGTATTTGATATTGCTTTGCAAGGCTATTATGAGGGGAAATGCTGTCCAGAGGCCATATAATCAATATTAAAGCTATTTGAGAATTTTTTTATTCAATTTATTTATATAATATTTTCTCTTATACATTAATATTATAGTGGCGCAGATCTTTTTTATTAAAAATGATTAGAAAATATTATTAAAGTTTCAAATGGAATTTGAACAGATCCATTAGGTTTTAAAACATTAAAGAATAATTAAAAATTTTCTACGGTACAGCTTGATCAGCAATCATGTGATTTTTACCTATCAAAAGCCCAACAATTTTCGTTAGCTATTTTCCTTTTTGAATGTTTGTTAGATAGAACTAAAATTTTATTGATTTTTTATTTTATTTTCTTTATACTAAAATTACTACCTATAAATTCTTTCATAAGTAATTAGTTATCTAATAATTAATAATAAGAGAAATAATTTAAAAAGTGTAATTTGTATATTTTTCGTTAACAATACAAAATAAATAATCAAATAATTTATACTATTTTAAACTTCTTTTCATTGTTTCTTCAAATTTAAAACCTTAATATTATTTCTTTAAGCTTTTTTATTAAACTTTTTGTAGCTATTATAGTTTATATAGACGCGTAATAATTTATTTTATTATGGACGCGTAATATTTTATTTAACTTTTTATTTCTTTTATTTTTTTCTCAATATAATTTGTAAGTAATGTGAATAAAGCATATGGCTTCTTCAAGTTTCCAAGATTATTTATTTACTTTCTATTACCTAAAGCATGAAACAGGTTACTGATGATACAAAATCGAATGATAAATTGATCAAGAGAAATAAAACTCCATTCCTCCAAAGTGGACTCATTGTATTTGCTGTAGGTTTAGTAGATAAAGAACTGATAAACTAAAGAATATTGGCTGAGAATGCTTCATGTTGGTATCATTCAGAAATTCATCTTAATTTGAAAATAAGTATTATTTAGTGTATGTATATTATTTAGTATGGTCTGGTGCAAAAAAGTTGATACAGTTTAAATACATATTTAAATGTAAATTTTATTAAATT
>JADRCO010001455.1:0-19233 GCA_021464525.1 Rhizophagus sp. LPA8_4_AMF | reverse complement strand
CTTGGAAAAAATTATTTTTACGAAGTCACGTGACTACTCCGCTTTAGCCGACCCCCCTTTTCGGTAGTAGCAAAAATCAGGTCATGTAAAGTTGCACAGATTTACAAAAAAACGGTCAACGTATCAATATATCTTAATATGGATAGTCTGTCATATAACTTTAAAATATGTAACAATCAAAGTACGTTATGTTTACCGAGAGGTTCTCAATTTTCTCTTAATCTTCTGTGTGGCTTTGAAGTTATTAGGAAGGTAACTGCTAGACGATCCAAATTTGGTTAATCATTCGGTCTCGACTTTGCTAAACGTGGTAGAAGACCGGAGGGTTTAACTATTTAAACAAAAAGTAATAAAAATTTTTTTTTCTTAAAAAAAAAAAATTTTTAGAATTTCTTTCTTTTATCATTTAATTCTTTATAATATCTTCTTTCCAGATGATTGATGAAAGTGAAGATTTTAAACAGGATCTTAAGCCTAATCCTCAAGCCATTAAAGTTGCAGCTGCCTGTGAGCAAATTGCTCCACCGAATGTTAATGAAAAAACATTTCGTAATCGTTCAAAATCCGTCTCCTATACGTCTATATGGCCACGTCAAAATTCGCAAGCGTTAAATTTTCCTGTTAAAGTACATTCTTGGGAACCTACTCTGGAAAAAGCTATAAAAGCTATTGTATCCATCAAAGCAAATCATGTAAGAAGTTTTGATACAGAAACATCCGGTTAGTCTAATTTCTTTGTTAAACTAACACGCATATAACATGAAATCCGTCGAACTTTTTAAAAAGAAAAAGGTAATAATAACTGATTGGTTATCACATTATAGGCGCGTATTCAGCTACGGGATTTGTTGTTGATAAGGAGAGAGGAATTATTTTATCAAATCGTCACGTTGTATCGCCAGCACCCATTGTAGCTCAAGCTATCTTTACAAACTATGAAGAAGTAGAATTACATCCAATTTATCGTGATCCAGTTCATGATTTTGGGTTTATGAAATTTGATCCATCCAAAATTAAGTTTATGGATTTAGTCCAAATTCCTCTTAGTCCAGAAAAAGCAAAGGTCGGATTAGAAATAAGAGTTGTCGGAAACGATGCTGGTGAAAAGTTGTCAATTTTGGCTGGCACATTAGCAAGACTTGATAGAAGGCAAATTATAAAAAAATTATTCTTTTTTTTATATTAATATTCATCGAGTACTAATTCTTTTAATTATTTAATTAGAGCTCCAGAATATGGTATTGGGGAATATAATGATTTCAATACCTTTTATTTACAAGCAGCATCTGGAACTAGTGGTGGATCATCAGGCAGTCCTGTGCTTGATATTGAAGGTCACGCGGTTGCTCTTAATGCAGGTGGTGCAAGTTCGGCATCATCCAGTTATTATCTTCCCTTGGATAGAGTAAAAAGAGCTCTCAAATATCTTCAAAAAGGGGAAAAAGTTCCACGTGGAACCCTTCAAACGGAATTTGAATATTTACCTTATGATGAACTTCGACGTTTGGGTCTTAAATCAAGCATTGAACAAGAAATTCGTGAAAATTTTCCAGATGATACTGGGTTATTGGTTGTTCGTACTGTTTTACCAAAAGGACCAGCTGATGGTTTACTTGTACCTGGTGATATTGTCATTCGATCAAATAAAAAGATGATAACCAATTTCACGCATTTATTTTCAATAATTGATGATTCAATTGGTGAAGAAATAGAACTAACCATATGTCGAGGAAAAGTTCAAACAGATGTTAAGATAAAAATTCAAGATCTTCATTCCATAACACCCAATCGTTTTGTCGAAATTGGTGGTGGAATAGTTAATGAGCTTTCATATCAGCTTGCTCATTCTTATTCGCAACCTGTTGGAGGTTCATTTGTTGCTACTAGTGGTCATATGCTTGCTAGCGCGTCAGCTTGGCGTAAATGTGTAATCGTTAGTGTTAACAATATTCCTACTCCAAACTTGGATGCATTTATTGAAGCCATGAAAACTTTGCCTGATGGTGCTAGAGTACCATTGAGATTTTATTCTTTATCCAAAGTTTATAAGGAAAAAGTTATGATTATGCATGTGGATCGACATTGGCACAAATTCCAAGTAGCTACCCGCGATGGTGTGTATTCTGTATTCACTTTTATAGATGGTTTTTGACTGACAGCTTATTTATTTATGTTATTTAACATTATCATTATGTAGACACGACTGGATTATGGAATTATGAAGTAATGCCCCCCCCTCCAGCCATTCATTCATACGAACCTGCTACAGCGCAAATTCAAATTTTGGATGAATCATTACATCCTGCTGGAAAAATTTGGCCTTCATTTGTTGCACTGGATTTTCATTTACCATATCTTGTTGATGGAATGAAAAGTACACAGGTAAATTTCTTTTCAACATATAATAATATATATACGAAGATCATTAATAATTTTATTAGCTTTATTTCATCTAGATACATGTGACGAAAGATTTTACTTAATTTTAATTTGTTTTCTTTTCTTTCTTTTTTGCTATAATGTGATAGTTTTACGGAGCAGGAGTGGTATTATCTACTGAACCGCCATTGATTATATGTGATCGAGACACAATTCCCATAAATGTTGGAGATATTTTTATTACTTTTGCTAATAGTATTATTATACCTGGAAAATTACTTTATCTTCACCCAATGTATAATTATGCTATTCTCACTTATGAAAAAAGATTATTAGGAGAAACTCCTGTTAAAGCAATTGAGTTGAGCGATAAAGAATTGGTACAAGGTGACTCTGTTTACTTGGTTGGAATTGGAGGAGATCATTCACCTGTAATGAAAAAAACTATTGTTACAAGTATTGGGAATGTTGGTACGAAAGAATGTAGTCCTCCAAGATGGAGAGCTATGAATGTTGAGGGAATTAGGGTGGATGACCCTGTAGGTTCACAAGGTATTTATAAGAATCATGAATAATAATTAAGTACAATTATATTATGGTAACTAATCATAATATTTATGATGCTATAGGTGGTGTATTATGTGATACCGATGGAAAAGTGCAAGGATTGTGGTTAAATTATTCTTCTCAAAATGAAAAAAACAAGGACATTACATTCATGAATGGTCTACCAATATCTTTAGTAAAACCAGTTTTAGAACCACTTAAACGTGGAGAATTTCCCAAATTACGTGGTCTTGATGTTGAATTTTGGACAATGAGAATCGCAGCAGCAAGAGCTCTTGGTTTATCTGATGAATGGGTTAAAAAAGTTGAATCAACACCAAATTCAAAACACACTTTATTATATATTTTAAATATACTTGATTCAACAAGTTCTGCAGGAAAATTATTAGAAGTAGGAGATCTTGTTTTAATGATGAATGGTCGTATGGTAACAAGGATGTCGGATTTACCTGCAGCTTATCATTATTCTGAAGAAGTTGATATGGTAACCATGTTACTTTTTTAAAAAAATAGTGAGAATTTTTTTTTTCAATTACCATTTATAATAAATTTATTTGTTATTATATATAGGTAATATTACGCGATGGTAAAGAGATGAATGTCAAAGTAGCAACAACACCTTATTATGGAAAAGAAACAGCACGGATTATAGGGTGGTCAGGTGCTCTTGTGCAAGCACCATATAGAGCAGTATTGGAACAAGTTAGAAATGTACCAACTGGTGTATATGTGTCATGTACATTATATGGTTCACCGGCATCAGTTTCATTAAGGCCAGGAATTTGGATTGTTGAAGTACAAGGGAGGAAAGTAAGTGATTTAGATTCATTTTTAGAAGCAATACACGCACATGAAAAGGAGATGAAAGAAAAATCCGATGATGATAGAAGTGATTATGTGCGAATTAAAACTATAAGTCGTACAGAGGTCACGAAAGTTGTAGCAATGAAGTTGGATCCACATTATTGGAGTACTTGGCAATTAATTGAAAATGAAAATGCAATAACAGGATGGAAATGTGTTGAAGCCTAATTTTTAGTTATAGAATATTTATTGGACATTTTTTTTTCATTATCAAAATAAATTAGATTTTTTTTTTTTTTTATTATTTTATTATTATAAGATTTGATCCCCATTTATCTATTATTTAATCATAGATTGTAAATTTACATCTCATTCTTATTATTTATTATAAATATAATATATGCATGACACGTAACACAACGTAATTGACTAGTATATATTTAGTTGGAACATCAAAAACTTAGAAGTGAACGATTTAACCAAGGAATTAGGCAATTGACTAAATTAATTATTTGACTGGATAGCCACGATCTGGCGCAACTGCATCATTTTTATTTATGATATTTACAAAAGGCGACGTTTAAATAAACATTGCTAACATCTTTAAAAAGTAATATTTCTTTTCTAGTAATTAAAATCTCAAAAACTTTTTACAAGTATATACAAAAATACGTCCATTCATCTACGGAAAATACGAAACTTTAAATAGAAAAAATGGAATCTGTATATATATATGTATATATTATTGTACGACTAATTAGAAAAGAGGAATTATACGGAAATCATCGTGGTAAAAAAAAACTGTGCGGAGACAAATTTATTAAATGAGCTCGATATAGAAAGAAAAAAATTTTTACCACTAACCAATTTTATAACATATATACATACTTTTATTTATATATACAATTGAGAAAACAAACCGTAAAATGAAATGATTTTTTACATTTCAAATGAATTCCAAATAAATTCAAGCGAAAATACCATATTAGTAATTATTTAAGAGTTAGAAGAGAGAATCACAATGAAAAAAAAAAAAATGTTCTTTAGAGAATGAATAAAAAATTTCTTATCAGAAGTAAAATTGTTATCTTTTCCTCTTAAAGTTAGAAAAAATTTAATAAAAAACTTATTTATAACTCGTGTGAAAAATCAATATTATTAAAGATTTACCACAAACATAATTACGCCCATATGTATGAATGAAAATTTACAGTTGGCTAATTTTCTTTTTTAGAATGTTTCAGATTTTTATATTTTTTTTTCTTTTCATTATTACGATTCATAATTCGCGCAAAATATTTTAGATTTGTTTTCCATATGGAACATTATATATCCATGTTATATGTCCGCATTTGAGTTCCTTACGTGTCCAAAATTTATTGAAATATTTCAATGAGAAAATTTTCTAAAAAAAAAAAAAAATAATAATGAAACATTTAAAATTGAAAATTCGATACATTAACGATTTCACGTCCGTGAAGAATAAATAATAACTTTCTTTTGTTACACGATTAAAAAGTCAAATCAACAACAAAGCCTATGCATTAACGATAATATTGATAAACCAAATTCGTAATAATAAATGATAGATTCGGAGAAATAATATTCACCATATTTTGCAAATAATATAAAAATAAAAATACAACATTATCAACCATATGAATTTGTTGAGCACGAAATCCGCAGTATGATATCATTAAATTTTTTTGTCAATGAGAAAATTTTCTTCTAACATGCAATAAGGCGCATTACGCATTATTTTTTTTTTAAGATTTTCAACTTGTGCCTATTAAAGGATTTATAGAAAATATATTATTAATATAAAATGAAACAGGAAAAAACCGTAAAATTTTATTTTAGTTAAGCATCATAAATATTTGACTGTATTTACTGTATTTTTAATTATTTTATTACATAAACTGAGTAATAATCCTACAAGATAATCTGAGGTTGAACAAATTAGTATCTGAAGTACCAGTTACTTTTTCATATATCGGATGTATGAATAAGGAAATGCCCGTTTTTGTTACTATTAAACGTCACATCTAATAAAGCTGTCATTGTCATCACCAATAAAAAAATCTCTGATATATCTACTTTCTCCTTTATATACCGGTCTTTTCGAATTGATCAAAATAATAATTCCTCTTTTTTTTTAAAAAAAAAAAAGTGAAAAAAAAAAAAAAAAAAAAAAAAAATACTTTTTTTTTAAAAAAAAAAAAAGTAAAAAAAAAAAAAATAATAATAAATATACTTTTTTTTTCAAAAATGTCTAGTAATAGTAGTAATAGTACCGACGCTTCACCTATAAATATTCCAACAATTCGTCAGAGAAGAGGTGGAACAGGGACGACTAACAATTTAACAACCCTTGCAACTTCTCTAGCTGGTACATTACAATCATGGACAGGAAATTATAGCCTCACTGCCAGGTAAAATTCATTTCGGTTCGTTATAACCAATTAACGCGTTTTTTCAATCTAACCTCTCATTTATTTATATGAATAGTACATATATGAGCAACAATATAGCGGTACCAGCTTCATTCGTAGGTGATAACCTTGAACCAACTGGAACATTCGGACAAGCTAATTTAAGATCAGGAAGATTTAATCAACATCTAGGATCTCTTTCTACAAATCAAAGTTATCATACAGCATACCTTTCACCTATCCCCTCAAACTATGGATCAATTGCACGAAATTCTCATTATTCAAACTTAAACCCAATTAGTGGAAGTCTAACAGAAGGTGGTGACTTCTTAGGAACTTCATTTACTAGTAATCGTTATAGTTCTATGTGGAGAAATACTGCTATTGAAGATTATAAGAATCGAGTAACGAAAATTCCAGAACATTCTCCTTTAATCCAAACCGATTCAAAGTATGAAAACAATACAATATTTTGATTTATTCGTTTTTCCATAAAATTAACGATATTCTATATTGTTGTTGTTGTTCGTAGTAATTCATATGTTCCATTATCAAAAGTCGCAGAAATTGAAATTCCTGAGCGAACTGGATCAAATTTTCGACAATCAATTTTCAATTCCTGCAATGTTTTAATTGGTAATTGTTGATCGCTCTTTTTGCCGGATTTTTTCGAATTAATCCACGGTCATTTTAAAAACCATAAAAAAATTTTTTTTTTAGGTATTGGAATTTTAACATTGCCACTTGGATTTAAATATGCTGGATGGGTTCTTGGAATTGCAATTTTCTTTTTTTGCTTGATGATAACGAACTATACTGCAAAGGTCATTAAAAAATGTCTGGATTACGATGAAGGATTATACACTTATGCAGATATGGGTAATTAACTTTGTCATGTGATTATTAATTTTTTTTTCGCGTAAATTTTTAACAAATTATTATTATTATTAGGTGCTGTTGCGTTCGGTGAAAAATCACGAATGTATATCGCAGCATTATTCTGCCTTGAACTTATTGCTTCTGGAGTAGCACTTGTCATCTTGATCGGAGACTCATTACATGCAATTTTTCCGCATGTATCGATAATGTTATTGAAAGTTATCGCATGGTTGTTTATGACTCCATTAACCATGATTGCTATAAAATATCTTTCATACTTCTCATTGCTTGGTATAATAAGTGCCATGTGTTTAGTAAATGTTATGGTAATTGATGGATTTGTCAAACGTGAAAGTCCTGGCAGTTTAGTTGATCCCATGGAAACTGACTTGTTACCTTTCCAATGGTATAATGTTCCAATGAGTTTCGGTCTAATCATGGCTGGATTCACAGGTAAAGATACAAACTTTGACACGTATATAATTTTGTTTAAACGAAAATTTTTTTTTAAAAATATTTTTTTTTTTATTTTATTTAATAGGTCATGCTGTATTTCCAAGTGTATATCGAGACATGCAAAATCCAAAACAATATCCAAAGATGGTCAATTATACTTATATGTTAACAACTGTTATATATTTCCTTATGGCTGCATGCGGTTATTTGATGTTTGGACGTTATGTTAAGCAAGAGGTAAAGTTTTATCACTTATACAACTTTATAAACAAAATTTTTAATTCGCGATACATCATATAAATAATTTATTTCCTCGTAATCATATTAGATCACACAAAACATAATGGAAACAAAAGGCTATAACCGTATACTTAATCAACTTATGATTTGGCTAGTAGCAGCTTATCCGATACCAAAATATGCATTAATGATGAATCCGATTAATTTAACATGCGAAATTTATTATCATTCGATTCCTCGAATAGAAGATTGGTGTAATAACGGTAGGGGACGTAGTACGACACTTAAAGTATTTTCTCGCGTGTTGACATCAACTATTGTATTGTTAATTGCATTAAAAGTTCCTGATTTTGATAGAGTTATGGGAGTATTAGGAAGTTTTTTCTCATATTTCATTTCAGCTATATTTCCTTGTATTGTTAATTTGAAATTATTTGGTAGAAGAATGAGTTTGAAAGAAAAAACTTTGAACATTTGCATTATTATTAGTTGTTGTATCCTGAGCACGTTGGGTACCATCTGGGCCTTCTTACCTACCAAGATACATCATGAAAGTGTTTAGACGGAAGATGGGAAAGTTAGTAAAAAGATTAGAATATAGTTAAATATATTACAACAATTGGACGGATTTCAATTTTTTAAAAAAAGTATATACTTCATAAAGACATAAACATTGCTAAAAAGGACAATTTCTTTCAAAAAATTACATATACAGTACATACATATACATATTTATTTTCTTAAACAAAAAAAAAAGTAGTAGATTTTTCTTTTTTAAACCAAAAGTAGATTTATTTTAATAAAAAATTCTGATTGGGCTACACGTTCTTGAACATTAATTTACTCACGTGATAGTCAGTGAATTGCAAGATTGTGAGAAATCACGTACAGTAGGTGTCAAATTTTCTTTCGCCTTTCCAATGTTTATTTTTTTTGTTTGTAAATTGTAAAATATTATATAAATTAAAAAATAAACAAAGTTTTAATCTAACTCTAAATAAATATATATATACGTAACAAAAGAATAATTATTATGGTTTCATTCTTAAGAGAGGATGAGCTTCAGTGTTAAATACATAATCGTCTAGTGAAATTACATCAGGTGTACTAAATAATAAATATAAATATTTTAATGTTTCCGCGAGAAAGAAACTAAATTAAAAAAAAAAAAGGTATGGTTCGAAATAGTTAGTAATAATAATTTACACGGTAGTAAAGGTCTAAAATTAGAAAGTTTGTTGCTTTACCTTTCCATATTGTTATTTTGTGCAATATCTTTACTTGATGCCACATTATATAATCCAGAATAAGCAGATTCAGTTTTGCACCATTTTTCAATTGACTTTTCAAATAATAAAAAAGAAAGAAATTAACATAAATTAAATTCCTTTAACCATTAAAAATCAAAAAATTTCGTTCTTGTTTATTTACCTGCCATATTTTCCAACCTTTTTCTTGATATGACTTATCTCCAGTAACTCTATACAATATAAACAGACTTTCAACAGTTTCTATAATTGAAAAGGAAACGTGTCAAAATTCATTCTTCCTTTTTCTTTAAACCTTTTTTCACTTTAAAAGCTTGTCCTTCCTTCTTAAAATTTAATACATACCAGGTCTTAGCAAATAATTTCCATTAAGTTTATAAACACCATCAGGTAAAATAGTATCTTTTTGATTTTTTTGCATCCATCGTGTTTTTTCGTCTACTGTAACATTTTTTTGTAGAAAATAAAAAGCTTCTGGACCAATTCCTGTTGGAGTTGAATTATATGCCCAATAACATGTTTCTCCCAATTTTATTGCTACTCCTAGATCTTTTGGTCTATTTAGTGTTTTTGATCCTATTGCTAACATTCCTGGTACAAAACAACCCTATAACAAAAAAAAAAAAGTCTTAAGGTGAGATTTTTAATGTGAATTTTTTCTTTTTCTGTAAAAAAAAAATTTACCAAATGTTCCATTCTAGGAAGAAAACCGTGATAGATTTCTCCAAGGAATAACAAATCTGGACGATTTTTTACTTGACCTTCTTTTATCAGGTATTCATGCATGCTATCAATTGATTCCTCGTCTATCATAGAAAAAATAATTTTTTTTTTTGAACTACAACCTTTTAATCTTATTTAAAAAAGACTCAACTTTAAAAAACTTACACATTCTCCTATATTGATCAATTGCCCCTCCAACAAATAAATATTGTTTGATCAGGTACTATTTTAACAAAACGGAAAATATTAATAAGTGATTAATTTAAGTATGTCAATAATTAATAAATTATTTAAAAATTTTCTAATATACCTCATAAAAACTGTCAGCATTAGCTCCAAAACTTACTACATCATCTTTAAAAAAAAGAAATTAAATAATTTTATTTATAAGCTAAGATGTTGACTTTTTACGAAATGAATCAAATATTTACAATTAAGGAACCTTCCAGATTCTTGACTAATGAACGTAGGATAAAGACCGGGAATTTTTTTTACTGTTTTATCAAGAACATCCGTTACATTTTGTACCTACAAATAAAAATTACGTCAAATTTGAAAAGCTTCCCAAATAGTAAAAATTTATTAACTTACTTTATAGAAGAAAGTGCTATTTCCAGTTAATTGGGCCAATTTCATATATTCCAATTGCAATGTACCAACTTGAGCTAATATTCCCGTACTATATGGTTTATAACTACTATCTATAAGTCCTCTAGTGATATTCCAATTATTATAAGGTAATCCAGTTGGAGAATTAAAACATGGAATCATGGCTTCTCCTAATTGTTTTGCTTTTTCTAATAAAATCTCATCACCAGATAGTTCATAAGCACTTAACATTCCACCCAAATATCTGATAGTAGTTTCAAATACACTAATTGGTATAGTAGAACTATTGAAATTAATATGAGATATATGTTCTGTAGCATTCTTGAACTCTTCTTTGAGATCCATGATCCACATAGTATCTAAAGCATCAACTATACTAGCTCCCCATCCATTATAACTATTCCTTGGTTTGTTTGATATAGGTAAAATTTCGTCAGCTCCCCACGCATATTTAACATATCCATTCCAGGCATGTAAAAATCCTTGTTTAATTGATTCTCTACGAGATTCTCGTAACTCTCTTTCTTCCGATGTTTCAATGAATTCTCTTCTGAAACTTGAATATGGAAAATCATACTGGATTTTTTTGAGTGATGTTACATTTTTTAGCACTACATTGTTGCCTAATCTGTTTAAACGAGGAGGATAAGCATGGTTCCACCATTCTTTCGGCTTATTTAATATATCGGGATATTGGTTTACTATGAAAAATACTTGATAAGTTAATAGTAGGATAACGACAATAAGGAATATTGAAATAAATAATCGATTTAATTTCCATGGAACTTTACTCAAAGAATTCATACTTTTATAAAAAATTTAAAAATATATATGCTATATGTGGTAAACGATTCAGTGGTGAAACCAAAAAAAAAAAAAAAAATTATAATTTAAAAAATTTGGGCGAAAAGAAAAATAACTCCTTAAATCATTTTTTTCTTTTCCCTTTTTTCTTTGTTTATTTATATATATATTTTTTTTTTGTGCTTCAATTTAGAATTGTTTCACGATATTTATAATAAAATTATAAATGACAGCAATAAATATAAATAAACTGTTTATGTAACGCATGTAACGTACTATACTGGGATAAACGTGTATATTTCGTCGAACGCCTCAGAAATAACCTGTTGTTTATTTATTAAGCTATTGCATACTACTGCATATTTATAACAGGCTTTAGAATTCCCGAAAAAAAAAAATTTATTTTCTAAATAAAGTTGTTGATTTTTAAACTTTGTTTTACTTAAAAAATTTGTACGATTTATATAAAAATAAATACAATTCTTAAAATTCTTGATTTTTCTTTTTTTCTTTTATTATAAAATGTAAGTAGTAATATTAACATGTATCATTAGACATGTTCATTACTAATCGTTCGGATTCTTGATCGCAAAATCCGTTAACCAATCCAAACATGTGACCTGTTTTTACTTAAATCGGAGGGTTAGAAATTGAATACCAAATCAAGTCGTTTTATATTCGATTTTCAATTAGATAAATAGTTTTACAACCATCAAAAGAGGTCATTATTTATATTACTCGTTTACTTGAAACAATATAATATTAAATATATAATTTAATTTATTTTCTTTATAATTCTAATTTGTATATAAATGTACTCTCATTTATAAACACCCAAATCCTTCAAGAATGTGGGTGCTTATAAATGAAAATTCATTATTTAATTAATCTAATTATAATTTGGTAGCATTCTTAAGAAGGGATGAGATTCTGTATTAAATACATAATTATCTAATGAAATTACGTCGTGCTCAGTGAATAGTAAATATAAATATTTTAATGTTTCTGCGAAAAAGAAACTATAATAATAATAGTTAATAATTCGTTTTTTATAATAAAAATATAGAACTATATCAATTAAAATAAATACGTTACCTTTCCATATTATCATTTTTTACAATATTTGTTCCTGCCACATTACGTAATCCGGAATATGCTGTCGGTGTTTTACACCACGTTTCGATTGCCTTTTAAGGTAAAAAAAAATTGAGAAATTGATATCATCAATATTAATATGCATAGATGTATGTATGTATATATATACTTTAAATATCGTTATTACCTGCCATATTTCCCAACCTTTTTCTTGATACGATTTATCTCCAGTAACTCGATATAATATAAACAGACTTTCAATAGTTTCTACAAAATGTCAGTAAAAGTATTATTATCACACATTCTTCTTCCTGATCACCCCAAATTTGATACATACCAGGTCTGAGTAAATAGTTTCCATTCATTTCATAAACTCCATAAGGTAAAAGTTTATTATTCCATTGTGTAGTAAGCAACTTTAATTTATTTTTGTCTATGGGATCACCTTTTACAAAAAAGCTGAAAGATTCAGGGCCAATTCCCGTTGTAGTTGAATTATATGCCCAAAAACACGTTTCCGCTAATTCTATTGCCAATTCTAAATCTTTTGGTCGATCCAACGTTTTCGATCCAATTGCCAACATTCCTGGTACGAAACAAGCCTAAGAGAGCGAAAGAATGTGAGATAAAGAAAATTTGATTGATTCAATAATTTTCCCAAACATAAGAATATTTCGGGTGGAATATTACCAAATGTTCCATTTTAGAAACAAATGAACCATGAGAGTATGATCCAAGAAATAATAAATCCGGATAATTTTTAACCTGACCTTTTTTTATCAAGTATTTACTCATACTATCGATTGATTCCTCGTCTATTATTAAAAAAATATATATACATATATATATATATTTTTTTAGTCAAACTGTTCAATCCTACTTAATAAAGATTACTACTATACACTTACACATCCTTCTATATTGATCAATTGCACCTCCGATGTATATATATTCTTTGATCAAGTACTATTTAAGTTGAATGTTATTAAAGTTTTATGATAACCAGTTGCATAATTGATATAATTGGTAAATTTTGCTGTACATAAAAATAAAATACCTCATAAAAACTATCACCCATACCTCCAAAATTTATATCATCTATAATACATAATAAAATTATAATGATTATTTATATTTAAAAAATGACTAATTAATTTAAATAGATTACCATTAATAAATTGTCCCGATGTTTGACTAACGAAGAGAGGGTAAAATCCGGGAATCGATTTCTTTGCTTTATCTAGGACATCCGTTACCTGTTGTACCTACGAATAAAAGACAATATTAATTCAAATATATAAAATAAAAAAGGTCACACTATCTTTTGAATAAACTTACTTTATCAAAGAAAGAGCTAATTCCAGTTAATTGAGCCAGTTTGGTATATTCTAATAGTAAAGTTCCAGCTTGAGATAAAATTCCCATACTAGAATATGGTTTATAACCATTTCCTGTAAGTCCTTTAGTGAGATTCCAAGTGTTATAAGGTATTCCAGTTGGAGAATCAAAAGCAGGAATCATAGCTTCACCCAATTCAATAGCTTTTTGTAATAACATTTCATCACCAGACAATTCGTAAGCACTCAATAATCCTCCCAAATACCTAATAGTGGTTTCAAATACGCTGATATCATTTTTAGACCAAGTAAAATCAACGTTGGCTATATAATTTGTAGCACTTTTGAATTCATCTTTAAGATCCATGATCCACATAGTATCTAAAGCATCAACCATGGTAGCACCCCATCCATTATAATTATTACTAGAATAATTAGTTACAGGCAAAAGTTCATCTGATCCCCATGCATACTTGACATAACCATTCCATGCATGTAAAAATCCTTGCTTAACTGACTCTCTACGAAATTCTCGTAAAACTTTTTCTTCAGGGGTTTCAAAAAAATTTATTGGATCAGATTGAATTTTTGGTAGATAAGAAACCTTATTAATTACATCTAAGAAGTCTAATTTAATATTTGATTGAGTGTCATTAAGATCACCAGTATCAACAGCTTTATCGGTTTCAGTAATATCGTTATTAGTTTCTACAATTTTACCTATATAATTATTATCTATAGTGTCAGTAATGTCATTAGTGTCAGTAGTATCATTAGCGTCCATAATGTCTGTAATGTTCGTAGTGTCTGTGTCTATAGATTCTAGGGAATTACTGGAGTTACTCCACCACTGTTCTGGTTTATCATGGTTATCATTATCTATTGTATTAAATATATGATAAGTTAATAATAGAAAGATGGATAAAAGAAAAACTGTTATCCTTAAACGCGTATTTAATCTCCATGAAAAATTATTATTATGGCTCATTATGATTTATAAACAAAAATGAGCTTTTTTCCAAAAAAAAAAAAAAAAAAAATATTTTTTTTTAAAAAAGGAATTAGGATATATTTATTTATTTTTAATTTCGAAAATTTTATTATTTTCCAAATAAAAATGGACGCACTTATCTAATTAAGGCAATACAAAAAAATTTAACAAACAAATTTAGTAAATATATGTATGTGTGGTGAAACTCAATGCATTTGGTGAATGAATCAACTATAGAGAAGAGTTCTGTTGTACTCCAAAAAAAAATTCGTGCAACTTTCGCAATTCAGGCAGAACTATAATGACTTTTTATTCGATGATTTTTTAGGTTTGAAATTTTCAAATGAGCAACCATAATTTAATACAGGCATGAGCATTCCTTTTCAGGTAAGTCATTTATATATAATTTACAAAATAAGATTAGGAAGGGTCATCAAACACCAAATTTACTAGATTATTGTATAATCAATAATCAATCATATTATTTAAGCTTAAACCATTTTTCTTGTGAAAAAATTTTAAAAAATTTACGTTTGAAACATTTATATTACGAAAATTTTAACTATGTTTCTCTACGGACTTAAATTCCCAGAATTGAGTATCGTTTTATTAATAAATTTAATCATTTCTAATTTATGTGACAATTAAATTTGATAAATATTACAAGATTTTTTATTGCGGACGGATTAAGTGGAATGATTCGCTTTAATTTGGCATCAATATCTAATTTAGATTTACAAATTCGATTTCATTACTGATGACTGTAATGACTGGATCTATCCCATTCTCGTCAGGCACCCTAACGGCCTAGCCTCATATATTATTGATCAAGCGAAATTACATCAACCGTGATGTAATGTGTTTTTTCATACATGAATACCAACAGGGTAATAAAATCTAAAACCTTTTTCCCATCCAGCAACGTTACTTTTAATAAAATAAAAAATTGATTTTCGTGTAACATATCCGTATCTGTTCGGATGACTCATTAAACTGAATATATTATTTCGATAGGACCGCATATGATTTGTAATACGCAAACGACCTTTTTATAAACTTTAAATCAGTTAAATTTATAGTGAACCGGTAATGTGGGAAATATACTTTTAGTATAGTATAATATAAAATTTATTTTTACGTTGTTAATTTTAATTTCATTTTATCTACTAAATATTGTTCATTATAACAATCTTTTTTTACATCGTTCCATCAATCCCAAATTCTTTCTCTGTATTCAGTGATTGTGGTACGTTAAACAATCTTATTCCTGACTCTGTGAGGTGGCGTTTTTTTCTAAAAATCCGGATCTTCTCTTATTAGGAACTATTGCATGTGACATTTCTGTTTTTTATTATATTTAAAATCCATCAAATTTTAAAAAAATGCGATTACAAATTTCTCCCCTTTTTTTCTTCATGGATTCCGCAGCAATGAACGTTCATAGAGAAAATGGAAAAGAGACTTTTGATTACAAAAAACAAGTTGATATTCAAACACAGTTAATTTATTCTTTGAGAGCCCGTATTGAAGAATTGGAAACGGATTCTTTAGTTAAAGACCAAAGTATTAATAAACTCCAACGAGAAATTTTTGATTTAAAAAAAAGTATTCAAACAATTTATGATAATTTTAATACCCTTTCCGGAACCTTATTTGGTAATAAATTAAACTATAAATCATTAATTGTTGCTATTAAAGTTCAAAAGATGACCTTCTTGATAATTTGTAATGCGTCGCTTAAATATTCTCAAAATTAATTTTAGTTCCAGGAGAACTTCGACCATCCGCCCAATCATCTGCACAAAAATATGCTTTAATTTCAGAGGAATTAGAAATAAGAAAGATAAATAATTTGATGGAGGAGTACTTCTCAATTTTAAATGTTGAAGTATATAACATAATATTATTGTTTGATAATATTTATTATATTTTTGTAAAAATTCCCATTATTAATGTGATTGGTTATACCATCTTTTTTTCAGGAGGCTATCAAAAGCTTTAAGGATATTCAATCAGAATATCACGCAAAGGCAATAGAATTCTTTGCAAATAAAGCAATCGAACAATATCAGAAAGATGTGGATGATGTTATGAAATTGTTTAAAAATATTGCATCTTCGAAGATTTGTAATAATGATACTTTTAAAAATGGTTTTGAAGGAACTATAGATTTTCTGATGGATATTGGCGTAGATAAACCGTTGGCTTATTCTTTTACTGGACAATTATTATTTAGTGCTGGACTTGATTTCCGGGATATTACAAAACTTCTTAAACCTTTGGATGATGATAAGTTAATAGGAAGAATAATAAAAGGATATGCAAATGCTTTAAAAGATGTCGTGGTAAATTTGAAAAAGTCAAATGATTGTTTATGTATTGAACTTTGAATTTTTTTTTTTTGACAGATTTTTTTTTCTTTTTTCTCGCATATAAATTAGGATGAAAAAACATATATACAAAAGTTAAACGAATTTAATTTCAAATCACTATTTTCAATGTCAAATGAAACCGATTTGAATAAATTTCTTCAAAATCTTGTAGGATGAAGAAACAATTTTTTTTCCCTTTATATGTTGTATTTTTTTTTTTTCTTACAATTTTTTTATTAATTTTTTTATCCCTTTTAACTCAGGGACTCGGATCTTTCTTTATTCATGGAAAGAATGATAACAGGAGCGGGAACTATAATTATGATAGGAGTATGAACAATAACATTAACTATAATTATAATAACAAGAGCAATGAGAGTGAGAACAGAAGTCACAACTATGTAAATAAAGACGTGAATAAGGGCTATTCCTACCCATCCTATCCATATAATAAGAACCCATACCCTGATTCTTATAACGGGAGTGAGAATAGAGACAATCTTAATCCTACTTCTTATGTTAAGAAAGGTGCTTATACCGAAAATCCTTATCCCGATACTTATAAAGAGAATAAAGATAAGGCTCTTTATGGTGAAAATCCATATTCTGAGCATGAAAGCAAGGATTTTTATAGTGGAATTTCATATTCTGGCGGAAATGAAACTTATGGGAACCCTGAGAATAAAAGTAAAGACCCCTATACAGATTCTTATAATAAGAATCGTCCTTACGGCGGAAATCCTTTCCCTGATCCTTATAGTGAGAATGAAAGTAAGGATAATTATGATGGAAATCCTTTTCCTAATACATATAATGGGAATGAAAACAAGGTTTTGTATGGTGGAAATTCATATCCTGATCTTTATAATGACAAGAATCTTTATAGTGGAAATGTGTACACTAGTCCTTATGATAGGGATGGAAATAAAGATTCTTACAATTCCTATTCTAATCCTTACAATGAAAATAAGAATAAGATCAACTATGATGGTGATTCTTATTCCAATTCTCTCTATAAAGATGAAAAGAAAGAATCTTATAATAAAAATTCATATTCTGACTTTAATAGTAAAAATGATGATAAAAATTTTTATGGTGGAAATTATGAAAGTAAGAGACAAATTGATACTCATGGTGAAAATGTAAATAAGAATTATTCTAATTCTTATGATGATATTAGAAGTAAAGATTCTCATAATGGAAACTCTTATAATAAGAATATGAGAGGAAGTTTCTATAATAATAAAAATCCCTATCCTGATTCTTATGATGAAAATAGGAATAAGAGTCCTTATGATGAAAATTATAATAAGAATTCATATTCTAATTTATATAATAAAAATAGTAGCAATTATGGTGATTCTTATGAGAATAATAGTAATGATGATTATTCTTATAAAGAAAGCAAAAGTAAAGACTCCTATAATAGGTCTAATTCTTATAATAAGAATATAAACAATTATAATAATTATGATGAAAATAGAAGTCAAAATTCCTGGAATAGTGAATCTTATAACAGAAATAAGAACAATTTCTATTATTATAATGAAAATAAAAGTAATAGTTATTCATACAATGAGAATAATGAATATAATAATAGAAATAATAGGGAATATAATAATACTATTAATAATAATCAAAATGATAATACATGGTAAGACAAACATTTGTTTTGATAAATTTTTTTATAAACAATTATAAAATAATATAATCTTTTGATAAAAATAGTTTTTGTTAAATATTTTTGTACAGCTTATAATTAAAAACTGATTTTTATTTCAAGTATTTTTTAAATATTTAAATATTTATAAATTATTATTAAAATAAACCTTGAAATATAAAAGAAATATATATATATAAACTAAAAAAAAATATTTTTAATTACTAAAATTTAAATTATTAAAATTAGTAAAAATTAATTTTATATTTACTAAAAGATTACTTTAAAATTAATTTACCAAAGGTAAATTTTAAATATTTATTAAAATATAAAATTTTGTAAAATTTAACAAAAATGAATTTTATCTTAATTTCTTTAATTTATATATAATATATATATATAAACTAATTATTAAATAGTTTTTATTTATTTTTTTGTATATAATATTATATTAAAAAATTGTAAAATTTATTTTTAATTTTTTTAGTTTTTTTTTAAATTAAAAAAATTTAAATTTTAATATAATAAATATAAATTATAGAGTTTTTTACAGAAACTTATAGTTTTCAATCAATATAGAATCGACATAGTTAAGTTTAACTTAAATATGCTGTTTC
>JADRCO010001454.1:0-19239 GCA_021464525.1 Rhizophagus sp. LPA8_4_AMF | reverse complement strand
AGTAAAAACAAAATTTTCGAAGTCACGTGATTTGACTCCGCTTTAGACATCCCCTTTTATTGGCAATTCAAGATTCTGAATACATTCAAATTACAGTATGCAATAAGTTTTACCACCAATTTCAGATCAAGAAAAAAGTGGAACCCATATTGTTTCCTGATTTCTAACATGAAAAAAATAAATTATGTGGCTATCGGATAAATTTTTTCTTATCGTTTAATCAAATTAATACTTATAGTAGGCAAGAAAGAATAGTTAATCAGGAAGGGTGCCAGTTTATGTATTACACAAATAATTATTTGTTTCAAGTTAATTTCTACGTTACATAAAAAAAAGTATGCAATCTTTTTTATTTACTAAAATTTTATTTAAACATTCTTAAAGAATTTAAATTGGAAGGTAAAATTACTATCTGATAATAAAAATCGAATTTATAATTTTTTTTTTCTTTGGCCCTTGAGATACTTACTCTCCGATTTTTGTTTTGAGTGTGCTAATAATATCATTATAAGATAAACACCCATTTTTCTTCAAATCATCATAAGATGCTGGTTTTAAATTACGTCTTTTTGCCAAATCATTATGTAACTTATCAAAGAACCAACACATAAGATCATTAAAAACATGCATGTAATGAGGATCAAATTTCCAATCTGAAAAATCTTGGACTTTTACAACACTCCTTTTTGTTGATTCATTCTTGTTAAAATACCACATGTTTGTGTCATCTGTTCTATTATGACATGGCGTTGCTACAAGTTCGTTCGTGATATTAGTTACACATGCAAGACCTGCGGGTTGATGACTAGAATGATGTATCTTTGTTTTGTCACTGTTTTCGTGATGATCCCGAGATCCCCAGCACAAAGCTCCGCACAAATAGCATGCTTCTGTACATCCAAGTCTTTCCATAATGGATTTGTCATCAAATGGGTTTTGAAAAGGTTCTTGACTTGGAGGATGATTATTCCCTTTAGTTTTAAGCTCTTTTTCAATAGTATCTTGGAATATTTTTAAATCATTTTCCATAATTTGACCGTAAATATCAAATTTGTAATCAACATTATCAACCTGAATCATGTAATTGTTTACAAATGTCTTGATTTCCTCAAAACTTTAGCAGTACCAAAAATCCTGAAAAACTCGTCTGAATTCAGCATTAAAAGTATCTTTGTATTTTTGTTTTGGATCTCCACTTGAATTATTATTAATTGTACGTACAAACCAACTTTCTATGCGTCGTTTTGGATTCAAAAAATGTTGTATAGCTTCTTCTTTTTCATCCTTTTGAACTTTTTCAGCAAGATTTTCAAAGTATTTAAGCCTAATTGATTCAGCAGAGGTTAACCAAGCGATATTACGTACCGCATCTATTCGTTCATTATTTCCTGCATTCATAGCTTTTTTGTGAATTACTCTCATTAAATAATCTGCAACGATATGACCCTCAGAAACAAGTGAATGTCCATATTGGAGCTGAGTATTAATTATTTTTATATATTCATCTTTTTTTTGATTAAGTATGCCAAGTGGAGTGTTTTCCTTATCCCATTTTTCTTGGTAACTAATCATTTTGGGTTTAAACATCAACAAAGCATATAAGTGAACATTCCGTTTGAACTCGGGCAAGTAATAATTTGGGCAAATTTTTAATATTCTATTTTTGAGATCACGTATAATTCCATGATAAAAATAATAAGCAGCTTTTTCCTTTAAAATATCATCTATCAAATTATCAAGCTTGTCCCCAAGAGTCACGAGTTCTTTCTTTTCTATATATTGTGAAAAATGAAAATTTAAATATGACTTGCTAATTAGTTTATATGCTTTGCAGTTAGATAAATCTGGAACAATTCCTTTTATGTATTGATGCCAAAGATCTCTTGGAAATAAATTATAATATTCATCTTTAACCTCTTTATTTATTTTTTCCTCTATTGGTATAGTATCATCTTTTGATGTCATATGTTGTTGTAATAAATTCCATATGTCGTCAATTTTTTGTTTACGTTGTTGATTAGACAATCCTTCACTTGACATGTTTTTTAGGATATTTTCTAAATGTGTGTTAATTATGTCGAAAGATTCAGATGAAATACTTTTTCGAATAAAGCTGGCTTCAAGCATTTGAGTAAGTTTTGTGAATACAGATTGACGATTAAGTTTGATATAATTTTCAATTATTTGTTTAGTTTCCGTTTCACACTTCTCATTATTTTTGTCCTGAGGGCACTTTTCTAATTTAATTCTTTCTTTATTTGTTTTCTCACATTCTTCACAATTGACATTAATGCTTTTCAATTCAGATACTTCTTCATCTGTTTCCTGATATACCTCACATTTAATGTTACAATCTGGGACGTTTCTTAGTTCCTCTTCAATTAATTTTGAACATTCATCTCGAAGAATTAAATTTATGTTCGACTTGTCATTTGGAGACCAATTCAGAAGTTTAGAACGAATTTCTTGCATAATTAATTCCTCATGTTTTTGAAATGATCTGCCAATTGTTTCCTTCAACTTTGTGATTCGTTTACCAAGATCATAAATTTCTTTGGTTCCTTTAATACTTTTGAAACGAACAGCAAAGTTCTCATGAGAGACTACCTTCTAGTAATTGTGAATTAGCGAATGCCACTGTGAAAATTTAATTTTACTTTTATTGTTCTTGCAATCATTAATTATAGAATTATATAGATTGACAACATCTTCATGATATTGTTCTGATGGTGGGGCGTAAGTAGTTGCACCATTTTTAAATGGTCTAAATGGTTTGAGAAGGTGGCCATTTTGTATTCTTTCATCAAGAATATGAAAGCGGTCTGTATTGGAAATTCCCATTTCTTGATCTTGTTCGTTAACTATTTTTAAAGCCTCACGAAGAGTTTCCCAAAATTTTTCTTCTGGATCAGACATTTTTGTTGTATTTCGTTCAGAAAAATGCTTTACCATAAGAATATCAGGTGCCATCCCAACTTTTTCAAGGCGTGCTATTGTTACAATTGCAATCTGTACAATCTCAGTCAAGTCTCGCGTTGATTCTTCAAGTATATTGAGAATTGTTAAATTACTAACGTCCATTGCAAAAGTTGTTAATATTCGATCTTTTTTTTCTGATTCTGGATCGTTCATCTTTTCTGGTGTGCCAAGACCCTCAATATCAATCAAGATAAATGCATCAATATTAAGTTCATCTGATAAATCTTTTTCCAAAAATAATAGCCGCATAAAAAGACCTCTAGTACAGCGTCCAACTGAAACAGCAAATCCACATGCAAAAAGAACATTCAATAGAGTAGATTTTCCTGATGACTGCAAACCAAGCATGCTGATCACAAAAATTCTAAGTCTTGGATATTTATTACAAATATGTATGCAAATAGCTGAAAACCAACTTTCTGACATAGTTTCAGTATCACCATTAACTAATTCTATAGTGTGTCCACTTATTAATAATTCTGAATAAAGTTTAGGTAATTCCAAAACAATTTCATTACTTGGATTATTAACAGAAAATATTTCATATAGTTGTCCCAATTCCCGGAAAAAATGTTCCAAACCTAAACTCATGTCATCAACTTCTGCCCAAATTTTGGCAATTTCATCTTGAATTTTTTTCTCATCTTTTTGACTCTTGTTGATAAAACTGGATTTCCGTAATTCTTCTTTTTTCATTACAGCCTGATTTCGAGCTTTAGAGGATTCTATCATAGAGAGCCTGAATATTTCTCTTTCAAGGTGTGCTAAAGCTTGTCTTCTTTTGTTAAAGGGTAGTTTTAGAACGAATTTAAATAATTGAATTACTAATTGCAATTCAGAATTATTTTTCCAAATTTGGAGACCATCATCAGATTGTTGTCTTCTTTGAAGTTGCATAACATTTAGTTTAATGTGCCGACAAGTTTTTTCTTTAACAAAATCTACCAAAAGTTGAGATACATAAAATTCAATATCTTCAGCAAATTGAAGTGAGCTACCCAATTTTAATTTACTGATCTTGATTGGCGAAGTATCTGAATTATCAATATCTAAAGCTTCCTTGAACATCATACGTACTTTCTTCAGTGTTCTGTCGTGCATTAAATGATTAGTATTAATTACGTATTTCCCAGTTTTACTGTCACTTACGTAGCCATATATCACTTTTTTGGAACCAATTTGAACTTTAAATTCGTCTAATTTATTTTCAGTATATCCAGGCATTAAAAATACCAAGAAACTAGAAGGAAATTGCTTTAAAAATTGAATTTGGTCTGGATAATCTAAGGCATCCCCATGTAAATTTGCGAGCAATATAATTTTGTTTGTTCCTTCTTTATAGTAATTTTCAAAAACATCATTCCATAAACTCACGTTACAGGTTTCTTGGGTCAGCCAAGTAAACTCGATGCTTCCACTGATCATATGTGGTATCCCATATTCTGCTCTTGGATCAGAACGTGAAGAGAACATAGAATTCGAAGCCATTAATTGATTAAGAATAAGAGGTGATTTTCAATAATTGTTCCAGGCTTTGTTTCCCATTTAATAATGGGACCAGTAAATGAGGGAAGCATTACTCTAAATTTTTCTGCTTCATCTAATTCAGGCATTACCAAAGAAAACGCAATTGGAAATTGTGATAAGGTTCGAAAGATATCTTGAGCCACAGTACATTCAGCAGAGGCAAGTAAACTAACAATGTAATCAAACCGAGACAATTGATTTCTCTCTAAATCTTGGTCTTCATCCATTATTGACTCTTCATCAGAAAGTTCCTCATCTTCATCGATCAAAGTTTTAATATTTTCTGCTCTAAGAACATCAGCTCTCCACATCTTAACTTTCTGTCAAATATATGGAAGAGCTTTACATACACTTCCATTTTCATGAGCTGACAATTTCGGTGGTGATAAAATTTTGTTTAATTTAACGTAATGGTAGGGTTCAATCAAAGTTATTTCTCTACCTAGAATAGGATACCATTGTTCGTGTATTGTTATCACTTTATTATCAACCATAATATTGAATGTTATGAAAAATTGTTAGTTGTATATATATATATATATATGTAAAAAAAAAGTTGATCATAACCAAATCTAATTTTAGAGTTTTTGATTATCGACATTTAGTAATTTCTCGGGTACGATTCTACGATAACATAGAATCACGTGAAATTAACGAATGCAGCGTTACCTGCATGATCATGTGATCATTGCTAACCAGGTGATTTGCAAAAATTTCAAAATTTTTAAAATTTTTAAAAGTTCCGAGTTCATATAAATAAGAAAATTAAATGTCAATCATCCTAAAGTGGTAGTTTAAGGCCATCCGAACTGCCTAAAATACTAATTTTCCCACACATTATATTACATCATAGTTGTAGACCGCAATAAACTAAAATAACAAAAATTCGTACTAAAAATAATATAAAACTGCGCCACACTAATAATAATATTCCTATACTAGATTATTCTCTATACCGTTTATCCAAAATTTTTTCATTTTCTTCTTTAAAACACGGTATTATTTGTAAATCTCTAAGAATCAATTTAGATACTAATTACCTGTTACTCTTAAACAATTAAAAATATAAATATTAAAACACATGGTTAGCTATACGATGTAATTCCAATAAAAGTTTTTCAGGATAAAGTTAGCTAACCAAACCAATCGTGTCTTGCATGTATTTACATCCGTGTAATTTGCTGAGCTACGCTCAGCAAATTTCACCAATCATATTGCTTATTGCAAATACAACAGTTACTCGGCACAAAGTGCCGAGTCACTATTAAATATCTGGTGACGGAATAGTTGATAACAACTAATTTTAATGCCAATATTAAAGAAAATAAACATCTATTTTTTTTTAAGCGACGTAAAAAATTGATTTCAATCTCATGAACTACATTCTGAGATTCTAATTGTTAAATAATTCAAATTCAAAGCCCGTTATCATTTTACCTAATATGTTTAATATTAAATTTCCCTTACATATTTATAATACTTAAGTACTTAACCTACAAGTGTATAGCTCTTTTGACATCACTCAAATCATCTCATGAGAATCTTGAGAATAGTATATTCGTATAAATTAAAGAATTCGACTAATAATCCTCCACACGTGATTACGTGATTAAATATCACATACCGTTAATATTTTCCTGCTCATGTACTGTAATGTAATATTTCTAATTACTTTTCTTTATAATAAAGCCATACGGTAATTCGAAAAAAATACAATTACTTCAGAATTCATAAATTTCTGAAATAAACAGCAAAATTCTCGCGAATGACTCTTTAGTTACTCTGAAAATATTGATGAATTCTTGCAAACGTTAGTTATAGAATTATTGGCTGAATTGAGAGTTGAGCATTCACATTATATTTGCTCTAGTGCTAGTTGTACCACCAAAATAAAGTGAGTCCTGCATATTCTCATTGTCTTTTGATGAGTCTAGAATTTTTTTCAATGTGTATTATAAAAATATCAGAAGTTTTACTTAAATAATTGCTATGATATTTGTAAAATAACAGCCAAATTTAGTGTAGATTCTCTAAATAGGTGAGTCTATAAGCTGTACTGTACTGTACGAATTTTTGAACAAATTAAAGCAGCTCTTTTCTCAAATATGATTGGCTCAAAAATCTCAAAAAAAAATTAAAATAAAAATGAAATTTTATAATTTTTATTAAATTTATTAAATTAAACAACGTTTGAGCTTTTATACAATAATAATATTGTTTATTTTAATTTTTTACATAAAAAAAAAAATGAATAAAATTAAAAATTAATGCCCTTAAAAAAATACACATAATTTCATTTGTATTTGAATTAGCTTGATAAAATTTATATTTAAGTAGTTCCGTTCCATACCCAATGAACAACTTTATTAATCTCCCAAGTTTGAAATTACTCTATAAAGTGAAAAAAACACACGCGGCACAGTAAAAAATTCACTTCAGAAATATTTAAGCTAGCTTGATAAAATTGGTGTCTAAATAGTTCTACGCTCATTAAACGGCTTTATATAATCTACAATGCCTAATACGTTTAATCAAAGTAATGAATTACGCTATAAATGAACGCGACGCGTGGCACAGTAATGCAGTAATGCATTTATTATCAACCTTACATCTTATTTAAGGGAACATTCAAATTCTTTTCAACCATTTTTACATGAAATTGAAAAAAGAAATAGAGAAGTGGGTAGGTAAGGAACAAGCAGGTAAAAAAATAAACAAGTAATCAGTATTCCGAGAAAAATTTGTACTGTCTTCTGATCATGTTAACGAATTTCACGAGAGTTTTTACGGAATATTCTTAATTTTTATGGAGCTTAAATATTTAATGAATTCTCGCTCGAATTTTCTTTAATTATGTACGTTTGTGGAAGCTGATTTGTTTAAAACTGTCGTAATGTTATATCACCATCGAAAACAAAAGATAAAAATAAAAATCTAACCATTCAGTCATTCACCATTATAAAGTTTTCTTATCAAACGAGATACGTTATATTTTTTTAAACTTTAATAAAATTTTTTGATTTAAAAATGAAGTTACTACGGTATTATTATTTTATTGCAATACTATTTGCCTAATAGTATTTGGTAACGGTGTATTATCACAATATGTCAAAACTTGTAAAAAACCTGTCGATAGTTGTTATAATTTAAATGCACTTTTAGCTCCTTGTTATTATCACATTGATTTTGATATGCCAATGTTTTTTGTTGGTAGCTTTGGTTGTACAAGAGGAAAAAAAAACTTTTGCCAAATTTTACGCCATATCTTTGTAGTATGGTAAAAGATATACCTAATATTACTCGACAAATTGTATCTGTTCCAATCTTCTACTGTAGAATACAATAGATTTTTAAAACGTTAACTGCAGTCCGGTTCGGTTTTTGTCCTAAGCCGCACCGAATCGAATACTGTCGTAATAATTTGAGATATTTATTAGAATATTATTGAAGTAAATATATTATATATGAAGAAACTGATGAATTAGTCGTCCTGAGATAAACTTTTAAACTCTTAATTTAAAAAAACTTACCGTTTATCAATTATCGATTTAATAAACTAATTATTTAATCAAATGCTATTGTAGCTAATTGTGGGTTAATTAAAGATTTAAAGTTGATATAAATAACATAATATGAAAATATCTGGGATTAAATGGAATCGAACAACTATAAAATTGCAAGAATAAAATCGATTCCATAAATTCCCAACGAGCTTACCTAATTACAAACAACATTGCGTCCGATCTAGCCCATGCAAAAAATGTACACGTAATCCGTCCCATATATGCTTCCGATATTGCATGTCATTAAAGTCATCTTAAAAACTGCGCGTGGTAGCACGAATTAATCGAATTATGTAATATCGTCATTGTTGTAATTGAAAATGTATCAGATATCAATAAACAATTCGAAAATTAAGGCTAAGATGGATGAATTTTCTGTTAGATTTATGAGTATATGATCCAGCAAATTATTATTTAGAATTGTTAATTCGTGGATAAATTTACATTGATGAGAGATACAGTCCATATCAATCTTAGATTAGGAACAACTAATTTTATTTCAAGATATTGATTGATACTTTTTCATTATTAATATTTCAACTAACGAATTACGTTTTAAATTTCAGAGTCATTAATTTAAAAATACAAATAATGCAAATAAATGGAAATTGGCTAAAGAAACAACTTTGAGAAAAAATTTTCGATTTTATTGTAATTTTGTTATAAGATGGCCGGATGAAAACTTTTTAACAATCGTAAGTTATTTTTTTAAAAAAAAATACTACACGTGATTAAAATAAGATTATATACAGTTTACTGTAACTGCAAGTCCTATCATTGTAAGAATAATTTACCGATATGAGAAAAACGGAACCTTCAAAACAGAAAAAAAAGAAGACCTAACGCAATAAGCGATATTTATAAAATCATTAAATTTAATATTGGCGTGATAAAAGAAAAAGAGAGATGTAAAAATATACAGACCGAAAATAAAGCTTAAGCACACACGCACGCAGTCGGCGAATAGCCGGTATTAGAAAACTTGCAAGAAGTACCACCTGGGAAACCGCTTGGACAACCATAAGTGCAAGGATTACAAGATGAACCAGAAGAAACAGACGAAACAAGATCCATTGGAATTACAGTAAAAAAGGATTAGATTGAAAATTGAAAATGACCATGGAACCTAAGGAGTAAGGACTATATAAAAGGATGATGATCCGGAGATCAAACCGATGACATCAAGATCATTTTCTAAGAAACTTTCTGGGAAGAAAGAAAAGAAAAGATAAAGAATTGTGACAATCAAAAAAAGAAATTCATTTTAGACAAAAGTCTAACACTATAACACATAATTAATACTCCTGATGAACATCTTGATAACACAAATTAGTTTTTCTTGGCATGCTTGGCATAAAAACAAAAATTTTGATGGCGCCACTTGTACTATAAACAAAGTACATATATATCTATATCATTTGGACGTGAGTCAAACCAAAAAATTTTCTGAACTTTCATTGCTTCGATTATCATCAATTCGTCAATCTACTATATTTTTGAACCAAAAAAAGCGATGGCGATATGGTACGGCTCTTCAACAACCTCCTCTTAAGTGGAAAGAGTTTCAGAATAATAGCACTTAACAATTTATATATTGTAAGCCTGACCAAAATTTAGTAACAACTATCCAAAGAAATATTGAGTGAATTATTCCAATATTTTGCAGTCACTTAAAATCATTAAAATCATTTACTGATAATCTGTCAAATAAAGTATTAGTGTTTTCATTTTTCAAATTATAGTATACGTTTATAATAATGATAATAATGTAAGTATAGTACGATAGTTCCCTAAATAAGAACGATTAAATTAAGCACATAATTAATGGTACTTTGGAAATATACTTCATTGATTTCTACACGAAACAAGTCATTATTTATTATATTATAAAGTAATATATTGTAATTCGTTAGCATTTCTGTTACTTTAAAGTAAAAGAATTTCCAATAAATAAGCTAATAAATTCAAATATTAGTTATTCTTTGTAAAATACTCAAATACTGTAAAACATGTTAGAGCTTGGGGACAATTTTTGACGAAAACGTCTCATCTCGGTCACTTGAATAAATGAATGTAAGGATTGATGAAATTATAAAAGAATACGAGCCTCGGAGTAAAATTGAAATCGTTAATCAAATAAAATAATTGCGCTAGTAGCGTCAAATATAAACAATTGCACGAGAAAAATTTGAAAAAAA
This sequence comes from Rhizophagus sp. LPA8_4_AMF, assembly GCA_021464525.1. Classification (NCBI taxonomy): domain Eukaryota; kingdom Fungi; phylum Glomeromycota; class Glomeromycetes; order Glomerales; family Glomeraceae; genus Rhizophagus; species Rhizophagus sp. LPA8_4_AMF. Next base: position 8,972 of record JADRCO010001454.1, on the reverse strand, counting down.
ATTTTTTTACGTAATTTCTTTTGACGTCTAAAGTCATGTGTATATTACGTGATGTAGCAACTGATGTAGCTGATCACACAATAGGTTTGTGTAACCGAATCTTCTTATCTACGTACAATTTCGCAAAAATAAATTTTCTCTCACTCGAAACTTAACACTATTTCTAACTAAAACGCTATGCCAAAAAACAAATACTCCCGCATCAACCTCTACTTTCGTCATTGCAATTGGAACGTCGTTCACGCAAGCAAAATATAAACGGACACTTATCATCTCAAGACGAACAAAAAGTAGTTTGAATGTTATAGATGTTAAATGGATAATGCTGAAAAATTCTCTTGAAGAAGCTTTATAGTATTTAGTCAACAAACTTGCCCTCTGAAATTCTCACGTTAGGTCACCCTTTTCCTCAGTTTGATAGGTGAAAACTCGATATTATAAGTATTATTATCAATTCGTATTAGGTAAGTAAGTCGCGCGTTCTGTTTTTCGTTACAAATATCATATTCACGCGTTTTCGTTAAATTCATTCACTCAATTGATGAAAATTCCCGTATTGACGAAATTCTACGTAGGAAAAAACTACGATGCCAGTTATAGATAATAACGATTCTATGCGTTGCGAGTACGTTTCAACAATCTTCCACATGTAGGTGAAGATCTGATCGTGTCAACTATGTAATCAAAAATCACCGATTTGTTAGAAGAAATAATTTGCATATCCGAAGGAAAGCAAAACTACTCTGGATAAGGAGTAGCACAAATATTGCCTAGTGTAAAGGTAATAGTATGTTGTAAGTGACGTCGAGTTTTTACTATACTTTTTCTTACATACTTTTATTACTTGATTTCTATTTTAACAAAGGTCCTTTTTTTTTAAAAAAAAACTAAACGAAACATTAAGAGATTTCGTCTAGTATATTGTATTTCTATACTATTTCCTCGTATGATTCTAACTTCATCAACTGGGCCAAACTTGTTGGTTATTTGGGAACATAGATTATTCAAGAAATGACGGTGAAGAATTTGACACAATATAAATTGGGAAATTTGTTAGGATTGGTATTTCATTCCACATACCATACACACCATTATTGTACGAGCGAAATGGAGCACGCATCTTATTCACCGAAGATGCACAAAGGACACAACCAACTTGTGTAAAAATGTGAAGAGGTTCTTAAAAGTGATAATAGAAAGAGATTTTGTATATGATGAACCTGAATTTAAGAAGCATCGTACGCTAGAAAATAATTTGCAGTAATAGTATAAACGTCATCACACACCACGGGTCAACAAAAAACAATTTGGAACCACGACCTGAACTTTTGTATTATCTGATTATTTATTGCAGAACAATGTACGACATTTACGTGTCTATTTTTCGTGTGCGTTATTTGCAACAATAGAGAAGTTTAAATATCTGAAAATAGATTAACTGATCGTATTTCTATTATGTTTAGAAAATGATATAGCCCAGTTAAAATTTTGAATTCTTGGGATCTGTTCAAATGTTTCTATTAATAAGAACAGAAGTTAAAGGAAAAGATTCCGACAGAATTCTTTGATGTTTCTTGCGTCATCAGCATTAAATTATGGCTAGTGCTAGTCCTTAGAAATGATTCAAGGATCGACCAATCTAGAGAATCTAATACAAGTGTTGAGGGAGAATATACGTAATGTCAAAAATTAATTATATAACCGAAATTTTTGTCCCATATTTGATGGAAGCTTAAATACTTTTGAACGTAGACATGTACTGTAACTATGAGAAAAGTCGAAGATGATAGATCAGAGTATCAAATCAATGCGGATATGAAGATTATAATGAATTTAATTACTCTGATAGGAATTTAGTATTAAATAATCTTCGTAGTTTAAGTCTCCGATTTCATTAAATCAGCTGATAATCATCACAAATATATTACTTTATATACACTGGAAAGAATCTATTGCTCGAACCTGACTAATATTTTACCGAGAATATTTTAGATGATGACACAAACTTTGTCAAGGGATGAAGAGAACTAGGACGAAGGACTGGCGAGAGCAATGATGAAAATATATTGGTTTTCAGGGAATCTGGTGAATTTATCTTTTTGATGGCGGAGGAAAACCAGTTATTTATAAAAGGATTACAGTTAGTTTATAAGACTAGGATGTATCACTATGTGTGTCTCAGTTCGCTCAATCTTTTTGAATTAATAAAAGATTAGTTAAATAATATATATAACATGTGATTAAGTAGCTACTACATTACTATTCCGACGATCGATTGCTAAACGCATATTATTTAGGAATTTACCATATATAAATTTTTTCTATTGTAAAGAATGTTTATTGATCATCTTAACATAATTATCATCAAAGGGATTCCAAATTCGATTCTTGTGCTGTGAATAATAATCACTAGAAATCATATAAAAAGAAAGTCATCCGTCATGAACAAGTAAAAACAATTTTTAGAGTTATAATTATTATCAATCAATGAAAAGAAACCCATTAAGGAATAAGACACGATAGTTTAGCGCTTTGATCAAACTCCAGAAAAACTTCATTGTATTGTCAATCACCTTTCCGTTTCATAGATACATCAAATAAGTGTTTCGGATATTTTGTTCTTATATTATATCGGTTCACTGAGTAAATTCGTCAAAAAAATATGCAAACCGGAACAAAATCTTGAAAAGCACTCACCAAAATTTTTGAAGATACCGTATGAGGTAAGACGTAATATTTTAAAATGAAGTGATTAAATTGGAAATCTTATTTTTCTTAAATTTAGCTTCATAATTTTCACGAGAGATCTAAGATTTCATCATCTTGAAAAAGTTCTCTTGCAGGATTATTATGAAATTAGAATGGAATATGTGGAAGTAAATTGGACATTATACAGTATGAAGTAGAAATAGCTAGATCATTTTATGGGGATGATTCCGCCCTGGAACAATTATTTATTATGTTCTTTACTTAGCTGGCTCCTTATAGCAATGAAAAATATTGATTAGGCTTTATCCTATTAATTATGCTGACGACATTCTTTATTTATATATTTATAACTGCACTGAAATAAACGTTGTTTAAATAACAAAAGTAAGAGAAAAAATCACTCACAAGAGCAATTCACATTCCTTTTCAATATTAGAAAGTTCGCTTTCGCTGATCTTTTCTTTCTAAGAATATGTTCTTCGAGGAATCAAGGTTTGGTTCTTCGAGATTCAAGGTTGATCTTTGAGACTTTGATTCGTCCTCGGATATTCCCTTGTATTTCGGTTTTCCTTTGAAGAGCGCCTATATCTTTTCATTCGATCTTTATAATGAATGAAGATATAATTTAAAGTTGATGTAAGAAGATACTAAGCGAATAACTAGTACAATGAAAAGCAGCAGGTAACTAGCAGTAGCTCATGCCTAATTTCTGAGATATGGACAGTATGTTAATTCTAACTATAACACGGTCAGTAGGGAACGGAAATGTAAACCAGCAGCAAGTCAAGAAATTGAAGACTGAGCTCACAATCTATTTCAAATGTGTGACTTAGTTTCTCTTTCGTATATATGACAACAAAAAAGAAGTATAAACTAGCAAGTCACTGGAGGAGTTCTCATTCATTAGGAGAAGATGGACAAGTGTCATCTCACCCAACAGGGGAGTTTCTTTGTTAAGGAAGGTTCGTAACCAATTCCTCCTGAATCAGTAGGTCTTGATAACTTAAGAAGCTACTGGGGGAAGGCTTCCAAGACGCGATTAGAGTATTTCATTTTTTAAATCTGTAAATCTTACTTACAGATGCTCTGTCATTTAATTCTTGGGTGTAGCTATGTAGGCTTCTCCTATAAAGAATGCCATTCAAATATTTATGTTCTATAGTTTATCGACAGTTTTCGATAATGAATTTCTATATTTCTACTTTCTGGATCTTTTTGTATAAAATATTTAAAATTTTTTTTTTTCGTCTTACATTGTAAATTGATGTCTATATGTGTGAGAAGATAATGATACTTCACAAATTTGCATAGAAAATAATGTCAAATTTTCGATTAAGATCAGGTGAGAGGTGACAAATCCATTCCTCAATGGTCGTATATAAAATTTATAATAAGAGATATTTATAACAAAGACTTAGTTTTTCATTTGTAGGAGCAAACTTCCGCTTAATGTGGATCTTAAGAAGTGCGCAGTACGGAAATATCATTGATGAGATAGATACTTGATTTTTTGACTGATTGATACCTCCGCATATATCTCGAAATATCACGTGCACTTAATTTTCAAGATCTTATATACCAAGAATATACAATCTTTGGGGCTTTTTTTATTTATAAATTCGAAGAAAATAAATGATGTGGTCTGATGATCAACTTTGAATTTTAATCGTTGAGAGGAAAGAAAAAAATGAACATTACCACGATTTTTTTGGGAACGGAAAACATTTTTTCCAAGATAGTTTGATAAAAGTCAATCTTCACTTTGGAAAATATTTTATTTGGAAACCATGCAAAGGAAAAATCTCAAAGCTTGGTGCGATTACCAGGTAATAAAATGTTTATTCATATTTCAGTATTGTCATTAAAACTTTGATTAATCTATTGATCTGTAAACTAATCCACCATCATTTTTATTAGTTAATGCATTTATATATGTTGGGAAGGAAGGAAAAACGGGAAATAAATTAATGAAGAATTTAATAGTTATATTATGTTAAGACCGAGCTTAAATAAAGTATTCTTGTGCAATATTTCATTTATATCTTCAGAGTGATTTAGATGCAAAGTATCGGAGTATCGTTAACTACCTAACCCATAAGGACTTCACTTTTATGAAATGTAGTCAAAACGACATACTGTATCCATTCTAGTATACATTACATTGATTGGAGGCATCTACAGTGTTTCTTGTATGATCAATCAGCTGACTTCGAGATTATATATAAGTTCTAAGGTACAATGACCTGCAGCTTGTAATTATTTTTAATGTAATAAATGCACTTATTAATTGGAATAAATTATTTATTGCACTGCAAGTTTTATTTCTAAAGGGTCTGGTTTTTTTCACTGACAATCAGGATCATTTTACCGCACTGACAGTTTTGAAAACCTAATCCACCTATCTCGTCTTTATCCTAACCCTAATCCTAACTCTAATTTCCTTACCTAACCCTAATCTTAAATTCCCTTGTTGGTGAGATGAATCGTTGTCGAAACATTTGTCTGCGAAATGTTGTCAGTGAGATAATTGGCGATCCATGTTTAAGTAGGTAGAGATTTTTTTAAGGTAAATTTAAAATCTCTAATTTCTCCAAAATCTTAAAGGATCAAGCTGGTACGTACACATAACTACTCTGTAATATTGAAAATTAGAAAGCCTGTTAATTAGATTCGATTAAAAAAAAAACGACAGTACGGACAACCTAATCGACCGCAGTTTATTAACTTGGGTCTTAAACTATAGTTTGAACTTCGGTTTCAAACTATACATAATTTTTATCTACAAACCATGAAAATTATCTAACTAAACACTATTAATCATTTTTAAAATCAATTCCCTTTAACGATTTATATTTTAAAATAGTTTATCGGCCAATATTCCATTTTAGGAGCAATTCCAATTTAATAGTAAATCATCAGTTTAATTAATACAAATTACCTTGGTATTGATTTGATATGTTCAAGGCCACAATTTATATTTAATTATCATATGATATATAGGGGATAATTTGTAATTTTGTGGTCATAAATTTCACGTAATTATTACCAAAAAAAAAATCGATCTACGGTAAGGGGCGCGGCTGCGGTACGTAGTAACCAAATATATTTTTATGACGTAATCAGGGATATTTATTATGGAACCTCCATAATTTAATTATACATATCAGCCGATTGACAAAGGTTACACACAGCTAAAAACCCATCAAACATTATTAAAATATCACATGTTATTTTTCCAATCGGCGGATATGATAATTATTTTGAGTTGCATAAGATAGTTTCTGCGGATATTTGTTGACCAGTTCTATAGTTGGGGGAGGAGTCAGGGTAATATGAGGGGTGGGGCAGAAGGGAACCTAATAGAATCTATTGGTTCTAATATCTGAATTATCAAGGGAGGTTTTTTGTTAACGTATTCATCTTTTTTTAATCTTGTATTTTCCTAAGAAAATTATAATTCACGATCTTTTATCACCGACATGTTTTTTTTTAATATATTAGTGTAATTATTATATTTCCAAATAAGTAGAATTTTTTTTTTAGACTTAATTAAACCATTCTTTAAAGAATCTTCTGTAAATTAAACAACTGTATGTATGAGTGTGTGCCTATATCTGGTATGGCAATAAAACATGTCATACTGCTACAAACATTTATTTATATATTTGTCGAAGTGAAATTTCCTTCAACTATCCTATTATTGTTAGTTTATAGATAAGATTTGCAAAGTTTATATTAAATTGCCAATTTGGGCTATTTTAATTAATTAATGTAAATAAATCAATCGTTGTAAATCCTCGTAACAGTAACGCCACATAATAAAGAATAATTAATGTAGTATTGTTGTAATAATCCATGTCCTTGTTCTAAACTTTACATGTTTTAAGATATTTTAATCTCTCAGACTACCATGTTTCAAATGAGCTGGGTTAGTTTGGAGAGTTTCAAATTAGCTTGAAAAATTTGTCAAGCCTTGGATGTATAGTTTGTGCTACGACACTAAACGGTAAATCACATCATATTTCACGCAGAAGAGTAGCAAGAATACCTTTCTTCAAGTATTCATATGTAACATGCTATAGAGAATTATAAATAGTTAGGGGTTTCTTATTGTCATATGTCGAACAAACAATATCCTTATATCCTTAAAATTCTACATTTCTTTTTTTACCACCAATTGTTCGTTCGACAAAAAAAATCGATCTTTTTATTGTGTTCTATTTTTAAAAAAAGAAAATTTTCTTTGTATATGGAATCATTTAAACGAATAATTTATTTAAAATTACCTAATACATTCCTGGTTTTTAGTCTATGTTACACGGTTAATAATCGATATAATACTTATCCAATAACCTCTCTTCATGTCTCGGTCGTTTGACAAACTATTTTTAGTTTTATTGATTTGATTAGCTAGTATCCTCTCGCAAATACGAGAAAATATTTTGAAAAACGAAATCCCATGCAACCATTAAATAATAATTAATTACACATAATACTGAAATATGAAATTAAACGTGTAACAACTTTTATTAAGTTCCTTTTTTTTTTTAAAAAAAAAAGGAAAAAAAAATGTGGAAAAAAAAAATTAAAAAATTTACAATTAAAAAAGAATTGATTATCAAACGATATACGTGCAAATTAACGTGTACATTTTTGTAATAAAAAAAAATTAGAAAGAAAATTAAATGAAGTTTGATTGCAATATGATTTTGTGTATTCTATTTTAAAAATAAATGATGTGTGGAAATTCTAAATTAGATAAAATGTCAGCCAAAATTTCTTTTTTTTTTAACGATGTAAATTATCAACATGATGTATAACATTATTAAAAATTAAAAATTAAAAAATAAAAAAATTGAATTAATTGCGTTCAGGAATATCTATCGTTAAACGTTTTGAACCTTGGCCACCTTCCCAATAATATTCTTTTACGAACCAAGAAAGACTTTCAGCAAAATCTGTAACAAATTGATCTCTTATTTCTTTATTTCCAAGTCTTAATAATCTCGGTAACCTACGATAATAAAAAGGAAAGAAAAAGATTGTTAAATATTTTCTGCATTTAAAGAACGTGAAAGGTAATCAATTTGATACTCACTCGACTTGTATAGCATCTATAACTTGTTCACCATGTCTTGAACCATATTTTTGAACACTATAACCACCGTGAAAATATTTTTCATGTACTAATGGATGTTTATGAACATGAGATGGAATTGTTTCGTAACCATAAGATTGTAATCTACCACCAAGCGAAGCTGTTTTACCACGTAATAATTCTGCAAAACTTAATACGGTTTGTTTTCTATTATAAAGAGATCTTATGCTTGAACCACCTGAAATTGTTGAATCCGAATTTATTATATCAGTTGGACGGGTTAATACTTCTGATGATAAAACATATCCCAATTCAATATAATTTTCTGGATGTCCATGTCCTATATTAACGTGATAATGAAAATTTAGTTGATGAAACCCATTTAAATAGGATATATTAAAAAAAATGAATATTCATGTCTTACCGTGAATATCAATCAAAAGACCACGACCAAATCTTTCCTCGATTTCTTCAACAGCATTATTCAAAAAAGTATGATAATCACTCCAAGCTACTTGAGTATCAGAAGGAAAATTACTACCAGGGTCACCTTCAGCACCTTCTCTCAAAGGACGATTTACATCAAGTTTGCTTCTGCCCAAATGGTTTACAATAATATAAGGTTTTCTTCCTTTGAATTTTTCCGTAATTAATTCGGCTAATTCTCTTCCAATTTCTTGAGTATTAATATCATTTGACTTTACTACACTTGGAAAAGTTTGTTTACGATCCGGTATATTATCAGGAAATAAATGTCCTCCATGTGGTATCGATATAACTATTGGTAAATGACCTTGAATAAATTCGCTATAATTATTATATCCATAAATCGGCTCCAAGAGTAATTCTGGAGATAATTGTATTGGTTCCACGTCGACTGATATCGGTATTGGAAAATGATTTTGAAATTCTGGTACTACTATGAAAAGAAATAAAAAAATTGAGAAAACTCCACATAATAATAAAAATTTTGGATTTCGTAAAGGATTAACTCGTGCCATATTATTTATATACTAATAAATAAAGTATATATTTTTTAAAGGAAAACGTAAAAAAAACGTAAAGGTATTAAAAGATTTTTTTCTTATAACGTATTTATGTATATATATATATAGTTTTTTTTTTTTTTTTTTTTTTTTTTTTTTTTTTTTTTTTTTTTTTTTTT
>JADRCO010001453.1:0-19245 GCA_021464525.1 Rhizophagus sp. LPA8_4_AMF | reverse complement strand
GTAACTTTAGCTTAATTCTGGTAAAAATTATATTTTATACCCCTTGTATAATACCCGGTATCTCACAAAGTACCCCCGGGGTACTACCGTATATCACGGACCATAGTACCCCGGGTATCTTGCAAATTTTGGAGGTTTTTTGCTTATACCCGGGTACATTACATGAGTGGATACTATACATAGTGGGGGGTACAGGATTTTTAAAATACCCGGGTATATTTCCGTGTATAATACTCGGGTACTTTAATAAAACATTTTAATATTCTAATGTTTTTGTATTTCAATAAGTAAAATCAACAAAGATCCGGATATTACCTTTAATATTATATCCGGATACTATACATTATTACCTTTAGTATTATACCCCGGATATTTTACAAATTTTGAGGTTTAAAATCTAGAAATCCTATGCAAAGTACCCCGGATACTTTAAAAAATTCTAAGGGGGGGTATTATACATAGGGGGGGTACTATGGTCCATGATATACGGTATATGCAGTGCTAGACGGTAATAAACAAATGACGTCATAATATTATCCTTTTAATTTCGAGAAAGTTCTAAGTTATAATAATAATTTAACCAGAAATTACGAGAAAAACATAAAATAAGATATAAATAAGGCCGAGAAAAAACTATTGGGAGAAATAAAAAAAATATCAAACAATAAGCAAAAAAATAATATCATTTCTTAAAAAATTTTAAACGAAAAGATGTCTATCTACGGTTGGAATAACGACTTTAACCAATTGGAACGATCTGTAAATCGTCTTTTTGATAATTTTATGAGTGATTTGAGTAGTGCAAGAAGGTCTGAACGTAACCAAAATGAAGTAGCGAGAAGATATTGGTCTCCTTTGATTGATGTTCACGAAAGCGATAAAGAATTTGTCGTTAAAGCAGATTTACCAGTATGTATTTATAGAAATTTTTTAATTCTCTCGATTGAATTGTATACTAAAAAATTTTTATGTAGGGAATTCCCAAAGAACAAATTAATGTTGATGTTCACGACAATACTCTTGTAATTTCCGGTGAAAATAAACAGGAACAAAAATACAAAGAAGGAAACACTCATATTCAAGAGCGTCGTTTTGGATCCTTCACTCGTTCTATTCCTTTACCACGAAACGTTAAAGTGGATGAGATTTCTGCTAAATTTAATCAGGGTGTTCTTGAAGTCTTCCTTTCAAAAAGTGAACCAACTGGAAGAAAAGTTACAATTAGCTAAAATAGTGATATTAATATCAAATATACATATTATATGTATGTTTATATGTATATTTTCTATTTGACAACATTGTTATTTTAAATAAAAATCATTTATAATCGACTTAATACTTCGAGAACAACGCATTTTTTCTTACATTATTATTATTTCTATATAAAGGTTCTTCTATTGTAAATAGATTTCTAAATAAATACAGATAAATCATTTAATGATATATGATAAGATTATATTTGAATTTGTATGAACGAAAATCATCTAGATCTAAATATGAATCAATCAAAAAATTTTGAAATTTATCACTTCTTAACCAAAAATACGGCTCAAGGGAGTACATTTTTATGACAGATTCACATGAAACTTCAATGCGTACATTATATTTTGAGATAATATCCGAAAATGGCATAGATAAATAAGAAAGAAGTTTGTTTTTCAAATTATCTAATTTTTATATCGAGAAATTGAGTACGGATAATTTGCTGGAAAGCGATCTTCGAAATTTGATGCAATGTTTATGTACATTGTTTATTATCTTTGTAGTTTACCATTAAAAGCTTTTTTTGTTAAATATTGCATTAATTCAAGTGCATGTGGTTATGTCGTGTAACAAGACGCCCTAAAACCAATACATCAAACGTATCATAAAAGCGTCATAGCCTTTTTCGGGGCTTTTGAAAACGTGCATGCAATAATTATACCACCTGACTTTCATGAATTATTTACATTTTAATATTTTACCCATAAAAATATAAAATTGCTAATTCAATAGCTACAATTAATTCCATAGCTATACTTTAGTAATAATTAATATTCTTTATATCAAGTTTAACAATACAGTTTTTTTTCTCTTTATCATTACAACAAAATGACAAAGAAACGAAAAGGAGGGAAGACTCACGAGAATTCACACGAGCAAAATGGAGAAGAATTCCCTACAAAAGTTAATGGTCTTGTAAAGTCGGAGGTTAATATATGCTTACATATTCTTTTTTTGTGTTAAGAACTATTCCTATAGAGCTAAATGAACAGAAAATAATAGCGATCTTGAAATTTTTTATTATCAGGAATTTTCTTTATTTGACTGATTTATCTTATTGATAACAAAACATGACTTAATTAATTAATCAATGTGAATTGATATCAATATTTTCTTTTAGGAAACTCAGCCAATTGATCCCTCACAGCAAATGACACAAAAATGGAAAAATATGACAGTTCGGACAATCTGGACATTCGTTATGATATTTGGTTTTTTTATCATTTTGGGTTTAGGACATATATGGGTCATTTTTCTTGTAGTTGTGATTCAAACACTGGTATATAAAGAAGTTATTGCACTTGCGCATGTACCGAGTAAGGAAAAGAAATTACCATGGTTCAAAACACTTAATTGGTTGGTTTCATAATAGTTACTACATTATCGATACTCAAATTTATCAGCAAAATTGTACTAATTTTCATTCTTTAATATTTAAAATTTTTTTTAGGTACTTCTTAATTAGCACGTATTATTTTCTTTATGGAGAATCGATAATTTATTATTTCAAAGAAATCGTTTTGGTAGATGCTTTTCTACTTCCTTTTGCAACGCATCATCGATTCATTTCATTTGTCCTATATTGTATAGGTAATTTGAAAATTAATTGCGTGAAATTTGATGCATGTCATGATTCTAAATTTTCAGATTATATTTTTAGGGTTCGTATTCTTTGTCGCCAACCTTAAGAAGCATCATTATAAATTCCAATTCACTCAATTGTCCTGGACACATATGACTCTATTGATTGTTGTATTTCAAAGTCACTTTATCATTAATAATATATTTGAAGGATTAATCTGGTATATATCTACTTTTAATTCAAATGAGCGGAAAGAATTTATTCTTACAGGTTGTTTACTCATTAGGTTCGTGTTGCCAGTGTCATTAGTAATCTGCAATGATATCTTCGCGTACATTTGTGGGTTTTTCTGGGGTAGAACTCCTTTAATTAAATTGAGTCCCAAGAAAACATGGGAAGGATTCGTTGGAGCTTTGATTTGTACGATAATTTTTGGATTTTTCGTAAGTAATTTATATATTATTTGTTTAACATGAGTGTTGATTAACTGAATTTATTGTTCTATTTTATTAGTGGTCTTCTCTATTAAGACGTTGGGATTATATGATCTGTCCCGCTCAGGTATCTTTAGTTTCATAAATTTACCGTGATTAATACGTTTAATAATCATTTATATTATATGATTTTAGGATTTAACGATCACAGCATTTTCTGGAAGATTGACATGTGAACCAAATCCAGTTTTTATTCCTCAACGATATGATCTCAATCCTTGGTTAACTAGTTTATTCAGACGACTCGTTAGTAAACTTTGTTTTTAAGAATTTAATAAAAAAAAATTTTTTTTAATAACCGGTTTTCTTTAGACATTTAAGGACATTAGATCAGTCTGGATCGCGCCATTGCAATGGCACGTCTTGATCATGGCTTGTTTCGCTTCTTTGATTGCACCTTTTGGTGGTTTCTTTGCAAGTGGTGTTAAGAGAGCATTCAATATCAAAGTAAGTTATCTAATCATGTAATCATGATGGCGCGTAGGATCATATTTCGTTTAACACCAGTTGGCGAATTCATTTTTAGGACTTCGGGCATTCTATTCCCGGGCATGGTGGCATCACTGATCGTATGGATTGTCAATTCCTCATGGGATTTTTTTCACACATGTATTACCAAAGTTTCATCAAGGTTTGTTAATTTAATGTTGATTACGTTTCCAGTTTAAATTTTTTTTATTAATCAAATTGGATTTGCTATAGATGTCATCTCTAACAGTCGGAGCGGTTCTTCAAACAATTGTTAATTCACTTAAACCACAAGATCAGATTGAACTTTTTAATAGGTTAAAGCAATACTTATTAAGTCAGGGTCTATTGGAAGAAAAGGAGGCAACAAATTAAAAAAATAATTTGATTAATTTTTTTATAAGGCGGGTCCTAGATGTCAAATATCCCACTAAGCTTTTATTTGAACAATTTAACAATTTATCATCAAAAATTTTAGTAAATATTATTATAAAATTTAAAATATCCACGCTTTTTATATTATACATTTAATAAATTTAAAAGTTTTTCGTATATAGTTCCTAGATCATTTTGTAAATCAACTTACATAATCAGGTTCAAGTTATTATAGTTGTTTATATGTAAATATTTCTGTACTAAACTCCTGAAGTAATTGTAATTGATAAAGGCTAATATGATGTATTGACTATTTGTACCAAATAATATAAATATGATGTCGGATATAAATATATATTAACAAGTTATAGTCGTTATAGTCGGTATAAATGTATACAATTTAGAAACTATAAAAAGGTTTAATAAGAATCTAATAACAATTGGTTGGTCCATTCACGACTGTCATTAATTAATCCCATTAGATAAGGTGAATTGCCAAGAACTTGAAAACTAATTTCCTTAAGAATACTGTTATCAGTTTCATCATCAATATCCTCAATATTTGTGCCAGTTGCTGAAGTAGAGGCGTCAGTTGAAGTATCCAATGTTGCATTGAATAAAGTAAGTGTGCTCCATAAAGTTGTCAGGTTTCTATGATGTTTCCAAAAGTAAAGTTATTTTAATGAGTTTAGATGATTAAAAAAAGAAAAGTGATATTCACTCTTTTTGTACTCTTATTATGCCAATAAAATCAGAATCGTGTATTTCGCCATTCCAGTCTAAAATATCTATATGAATACCTGAACCAACTATTCCAAATAATTCTGTTAATGCACGAGTGAATAAGGTTCTTAAAGAAAGTGAAGAAACTGGTGGAAGTGGCGTGGTTGGTGGATCGAAATTTCTATTTGGTTTAAGAAGTTAAAGATTTAACGAGAAGTCTTATGAACCAATTATTATTATAGTTGTCCAATTACATTTTAATTTTAAGATAATGCCATTCTGGTGTTGTAATTGTGTATTTTGTTAATTTTTTTGGAGTTGTATCTGTTGATTTGTCTCGTTGTTCGTGTTCCATATGCGATAATCTCTATTCGCGTATAAAAAAGAAATCTTGATCGAATCTACCATCGCTGTGTACGGCATTATAAAAGATCATCAATTTCCCTTTTACGTACTAGTATAATAATACAGAAATATAAATACAAAAGCTAAGTATCCAATATACTTATTGTTTGTTATTTGGAGAATTAAAGATTAAAAGAAATACAAAATGTCCGGCTCTGAGCTTTTTGAGTCATATGAAAATGACTTTAGCCAGATTTCTGCTTCTATTGGAGACAAAATAAACAAGACAATTCCTTCGCAGGCCGGAGGTAAATTCCTGAAGGACTAAATTTAAAACGTTATTTAAAGCAATTAAATAGTTCTTTGATTTAATATAGAGAAACGGAAGGCTACTATTCGAGCTGCCGAACGTGAAATTGAAGAGGCAGTAGAAATTGTACGTTAAATGTATTTGATTTTCATTTAAAATCATCTTGCCTTGACGAGAAAATTTTTTATTATAGATATCGCAAATGGAAATGGAACTGTTAAATACACAACAATCAACACGCTCACGTCTTCAAGCAAGAATAAGAGGTCATAAGAGTGATCTAGAGAAATTGAAACGTGATTTGGTAAATGATTATAATAAATTTTTTTAATAGTTTATTATTCTAACTAATTTTTATCGTTTAGAAAAGAGCTAGTTCTCGTGTTTCTGGGCCAACAGATCGTGAAGAATTACTTGCTGGTACAAATGGAACTGATCTTGATAGTGCTTCTATGGATCAACGTGCCCGCCTTTTAACTGGAACCGAACGTTTGGCTGATAGTAGTCGTAGATTACAAGATAGTCATAGAATTGCTTTAGAAACCGGTAATTAATCTTTGGAAGTTTATTTTATTTTGAAATATATTAATTTTTTTTTTTTTTTATAGAAACTATCGGTGCTAATGTTTTGGATGATATTCGTAGACAAAGAGAACAAATCTTACATAGCAGAAATACTGTATGTTTTTTCATACATGTTTATAAAATCTTGTTAAATATTGTAGAAATTAAATATTTTACTAAATTTTGTAGTTAATGGAAGCGGATTCATACATTGATAAAGCTCAACGTACTCTTAAGGGCATGGCTCGCAGGTGATTTATTTATTCTTATTTTATTTTATTTGTATTTAAATTTATTATTTCCAACCAACAAATTTACTATTACTTTTAGGATGCAAACTAACCGTATGATAACTGCTGTCATTATCATAACACTTGTTGCTTTGATTTTATTTGTAATCTATGTAAAATTATTTAAATAATTGTTAAGTTACGTTATTATTTATATATATATATATGGGTGAACTTTATGGAAAATATGCGAATTATATATCAGATATTAACAGTTAACTATATAAGGCGGGTCTTCTTTTAATTATCTATTTATTAAAATTTAATAAAACATATAATTTACATTAGCATAAATAAATTTTCGATTAAACTATGATTTAAAGTAACTCTCTTTATGGGTCAAAACCGAAAAAATGTCGTTAACTAACTTAACCTAGTTCGGTTTTTGGAAAGGAAAACACACCTAATGATTACACGTATTCGATTAGTCAACTTTTGAGATGTCATAATAAATGCGGATTTGAGATTTATTATTTGGGAAATCGTACAAGCAGTTGATTATCATCATCATCTCATTATGTGAAACGCACTTTATTATCACGTGAACAAACCATCGATATTTTATTTCCTTATGATGTAGAATGATTAGAGTGGAAAAAGAACAAGGTAATACCTACCTTATTTCTTCAAAATATAACTTCCTTTAAATTATTATCTACACTTTAATAGTTTAACTCACAGTTTATCCTTTACAATTTAGAATTTATCATATTTTGTTTAAAACATACAAAAACGAACAAATGACATTTAAACAAAAATATTTTACCGATGTTATTACCATGATTCATTTCCATGATTTTATCCAAGTTCGGTGTAATACTCACCGTTCTTAGCTATTGGATACATTTATAATATCATTAAATATTTTTGATGTGTTTCTTGATGTTAATCAACAACACTTACCCCACACTTACCCACAAACCAATAAAAAATTTTTTGCGAAAGTAAAAAATAAATGAAAGTAACAAATTATTACCTATTGTTACCTATGATTTTACCTATTTATATAATAAACAAAATAACATGCGTAATTTTTTGTGGTGTCCTTACCAATTAACGCATAATCTAAATAAGGAAATATTAATCGAACTTTTTTTTTGCAAATACAAACCATAAGCCTACCCGTCATTTAATTATGTATTACCATATTTGAACTCGTGATTTCAAGGCTAAAAACGACTTACCCTCCAGAATTACCGTTATAAATAATAATATATATATACTGACTATTCATAAACCACTAAACTTTGTTTTTAATTTACCTCCTTCTATCCCTACCTTTCGACCCATATCTATCATCTCTGTATCGCCCAGGACTTCTTGAACGACTGCGACCACTACGTCGTCTATAATCTCGATCACGATCGTAGCTACTTCCATAACCACCATGCCTACTACCACCATATCTGGACCCATTACTACTACTACTATGTCCGTACCCCCCGCTGGTTCCCCCTCGAGAATGGCTACGATAATCTCTATCATGAGAAGAAACTGGAGGAGGATGACTTGTATGAATAGCGTAACTACCTTCTCTACCTGAATATTTTTGATTTTGTTCGGGACCCCCGATACGTGTTCCACCAAGTCCACCACCTTATATTATTTTATGTTAGTGTTCATTTCATTATGAATAATTATTATTAGTAATGATCAATTTTTCAAGTAATAACAAACAAATACTTACCTAATCGACGCGGTCGCCAACCCTTAACGGTCCTTCCACGTTCTACATCAACTAAAATACGTCTACCCAGAAGTTTGACACCGTCTGCATCTTTATAGGCAGCTAATAATTTTCATGAAGAATTATTTCGTATACGTATATAGATTTTTTAAAGAATGATAAACACAATACTGTAAATAATAATTTACCTTTCATATCTTTTTCTCTTTCGAATTCAACGAAAGCATAACCTCTAGGTTTGCCATCATCTTTTCTTTTTACAATTCGTATCTATTCCACATAGAATTAAAATCAATATTAAATTTATAGGGTCATCATTATAGAAATATTTGTCAAAAAATCTTACGTTTTCGATAGGACCATACATCTCGAATTCACGTCTTAAATCTTTTTCTGTTATGTCATATGACTAAAGTATTAAATAAATTAAGCATAAAAATTTTTTTTAAAAAAATAAACCAAATAATAGAATAACATATCGTACCATTCTTGCAACGAACAAAGTCTTGAATGGATCACCAGTTACATTTTCATCTTTGTTAGGTTCCCCTATTATGGTATTTATGCAAACGTTAATATCAAATCTAATGCTTTTGTAAATTCGTTGATAAATTAAAAGACATTGAAATAAATTACATTCTTCAAGTCCTTTCTTGATGGCTTCCTCTGCCTTTTTCTTTTTTTCAGCAAGCTATGATAATGGAAAAAAAATACATGAAATGACAGAACTGAGATATAAGATAAAAAATTTGTTATTTACCTTGCGCTTTTTCTTCTCTTCGACCGTTTCTGTTGGCACGTAATCTGGATCATAATCTTTCAACAAAGGAACATATTGACCAACTCCAGTAACTGTAGGTCCTTTGCGTTTAACAGGGTCTCTATCCAATGGTTTTGCATAAGGAAGGGGGGGCCGAGGCGCAAAAAGCGCCAACAAGTTATGTGGTAATTTATCAGTCATGACTTTTGAAATGAAATTTTTTTTTTTTGAAATAGAAAGGTTTATACAGTATATGTTTTTGTATCTTGTGACACGATTATATAATAAATTTGACCAATTACGATCGTATATGTGAATCTTATCTTTTATTGTATTTGATAAATATTGTAAAAAGAAGTAAAATCAATCACAAATTATTCGCTTAAATAACATACATAATAACCTAATATTATGCAATTTTTTGAAATGTATAAGATAGCAAATTTAATTACATTTTACTAACTTATATCGAGTATTTATTACGTAAACAATCCTCCAAATTGACTTGCATAAGCCATAGGACGAATATTAGGATGAGGCTAATATTAAATATAAAAATGAAGTTAAATCAAAGTTTCAAGAAAGGCACATTTTATAAAAATTCAAACATACCACAGCCTCAAAAGTTTTATAATCCAACTTCAAATCAGAAGTAATATTAATTATCGCGCCTTTATTCCCGATTGTGTCACTAGTAACGCGTAGAGAATAATATGGTTGATTACTTACAAAATAAAAATAAATAACGATGTCTAATAATGCTTACCAATAATTTGGAGCCGAAAAAACAGTGATACATTTTCCATTATGTTCAATCACATAGCCATTTTCTTTAACCTCATGACTTCTTATTAAGAGTTCTAAAAAGAATATAATCTCAATATTGACTACTATAGGATTATGAATCTAAATTATGATCATTCATACCGAGATTATTACGCTTCAAAAAGTTTTCGGTAACGTCAGGTCCAAACTGTATTCCAACGCCTCTCTTGCTTGGGCCTCGTCCAGGTTGAGGTTGTGGATCTTGAGAAATAACAAATTTAGACTAATAGAAAACTTTGTTAAAAGAGTACTAAACTAAATAACATACCAGACCAAAGCAATTCACACATCAAACTTCCATGATCTAATTGTTTCTTGCCAAATCGGTCAATATTTCTTATATCATCTAATGTTACATCATCACGACTAAATAATCCACCATGAACTACCAAAATTTTTTGGTTAATAAGATGGGCTAAGGGCAAAGTACTAAACGTTTCAGAAAACAACTCAAACATTTCTTCCGAGAATTTAGCTTTAACTTCTCCTTCAAAACCATAAACTTTATTCATATCATCTGTCTCATGATTTCCTCTAGTCAGATAAAGTGACTTTGGGTAAAGCCATTTGTAGGCGAACAAGGTCAATATGACCTCAAGACTAAATGAACCACGATCAACGAAATCTCCATTAAAAAGATACATATTCGTTTCAGATGGTACACCGTTAATTTTGAAAATGTTAATAAAATCATAATATTGACCTATTATAAAATAGTTTTATTAAGTATTTTGTAACTTTTGCCATATTTACGAATCGCTATTTAACATACCATGAACATCACCGCATACAGTCAAATTTGAATCTTGAGGTATGGTTATATCAACCAAAGACGGTGTTTCTAACATAATTTTTCTGACTGCTAAAATAATCTGGACATAGTAATAATTTTGCCATTATTCCAAATAATAATATCGAATACATATGAAATATAACAAGCGCAATAGAAAGCAATTACTTACTTGAAATGCATGCTTCTTATGAATTTTCTTTTGATTTTTGAAACGTTCCATCATTTCTTCAATGAATTCTTTCGTGATCTTTCCATCTTCGAGCTTTGGTCCATCGTACGAAGGTTCCACCACTATAAAGACATTACATAAGGATGTAAATAGAAGATCTAACATTTATTTCTCAAGCGAATATACAATACTTACCGATCGTGTTTACGTCGAACGTCTCTGCAAGATTCTTTGGGGAATCTACCTATTAAATCAGTTGAGTAACGGGTAAATCATCATTTATTTTAATAGAATTAATTATATAATTAACATAATAAAATACCTCAATTGCTTTTTCGAATGCCATCCTTTTTACGATTTTCTCGCATTCTGTAAACTTTGCATTGGCATCTTTATCGCCGGGGGATCTTTTCATAACCTGTCAAAATAGACAGGCTTCGGATTACCATGAATAATCATAAGATAGATTGGATATAAGGTCTAGGTCTGTTTTCAAATAAAGTCCTCACAATTCGAAAATCCCGAAGCGCGTCTTTAAATTTACATAAGCCCATATTTGCTGCCGCTCTTCGATAATATCCCTATCAAAAAAAAAAAGTCAATACGATTTTTTTCAAACGTATAATGCCGATTTTTAATACAAGCAGAAAAATTTTAACCTTAGTATATGATGGATCAAGTTTAATTGCCTTATCCGCGTCTGCAACAGCGTATCCAAATGCTTCAGTTTTGAAACAGGCAAAAGATCGATTGGCATAGTATGCTGCAACGTTTGGATTCAGGTTAATTGCTTCTGAATATTTGTCAACCGCAGCTTCATACTTCTTGGCTAAAATAATAAAGTTAAAACCAGATCAAATATGATAACAACTGCTTCGTTCAGTATTGAAAATAACTAAAGTTTCAAACCCAGAAACAGTTTATTAGCAGCTTCTTTAATTTCCTCGGCTTTGATTTTATTCTCTTCTGAAACGGAAGAATTTTGATTGCCATTCGGTTCGTTACTCATTTTGTTGTTTGGTTAAAGGAAAACAAAAAAAAAAACCTCTAAATTTAGCATTCGTCAAGTTGTGTAATGTCTGTCATCTACTTTAATGATAAAATGCACGTGTCGATCATAAATACAATTGTTTTAAATTCCACTATTCCACTGAAATGTTGAGGAATTTTGGAAGGTCGAAATTATTTAATATTTTTTGTTCGAGAAATCTTTATTCATCAATGGCACCGAAAGTATTATTAACTCAGATATTACCACCAGACTCACAAAAGCTCATAGAGAGCGCCAAAGATATTGAACTTGTTTATTGGGACAAAACAGGACCAATTCCACGAGAGAAATTCTTGGAGTTGGCGAAAGGTAAGTTGCGCTATCATTTACTACAAATTTTACTAAAAATAACGTTTCTGTACTTTCGAAGACGTCGATGGAATTTTATGTATGTTGACCGATAAAATTGACTCTGAATTACTCGACGCAGCAGGGCCGAATTTAAAAGTAGTCTCGACCATGTCAGGTTGCAATTTCCACAAGTTTACTATTCTTGGATGACTTTTTCATGAAAATGATTAACTCTATTTAGCTTTGATTAAAGTTGGATATGACCATGTCGATTTGAGTGAACTTCGTAAGCGTTTGATTCCACTAGGACATACACCAGGCGTGCTTACAGACGCTGTGGCGGTGAATATTTTTTTCATTCTTTTCATTCTTAAGCCATATTTTTATTAAATATATTATTCTCCAATTAATAAAAACCGTTATTCAATAAATAAGGATATCACAGTCTTATTAGTTTTAGCCGCCGCGCGAAGAATACGCGAGGTAAACCGTTTATTTGTTTTTTTTTCGGCGATTCAGTTATGCGTATTTAAAGCTTTTATTTTATAAAGGGATTTCGAGCAGTTGAAAAGGGAGAATGGATTTGGAGTCCAACATGGATGCTTGGTATGTCGTGTTTACTTTTTTTAATTATTTCGATTTATTTCTAACTTTATTTATTTTATACTCAGGGGTACAGTTAACAAACAAAACAATTGGAATCGTTGGGTTGGGTCGTATAGGATCCGCTACTGCCTTACGACTAAAACCTTTTATTGGAAATAATGGGAAAATAATTTACTTTGGACGTGTAGAAAAACCTATAGCTTCCTCTCTAGGTGCGACTAAAGTAGAATTTGACACTCTTATACGTGAGTCTGACGTGATTTGTATTTGTTGTGCACTGAATGAAGAGACGAAAGAAATGTTCAATTACGAAGTTTTCAAGAAAATGAAGAGTAATGTGGTATGTAATTTCAATTTGAACCATGGAACAAATATATGATATATTATTAAAAATCATAAATCAAATAATATTAGATTCTTGTAAATACGGCGCGTGGAGGAATTATCCGTCAAGATGACCTTTGTCGAGCTTTGTCAGAAGGGATGCTTGGTAGTGTAGGTCTAGATGTTGTAACTCCAGAACCATTGAATCCAAATGATCCACTTTTGAAATTCGATAAGGTTACAGTTGTTCCACATATTGGTAGCGCAACTTTAGAAACACGTACTATGATGGCCAATATTGCTATTGAGAATGTTTTATCTGGTGTTAGAAGAGAAACTTTGCCGCACGCTGTGAAAATTAATTTTGATACAAAGTAGTTAAAATAGTAACGTTTGCAGAGTTAATATGCAACGTAAATCTTTCAAATTAATAATTGTTCTGTGTTACATTGATGAGATCGTACATCGTCACACTTTGTCTCAGTCCCTCATTGTCTCATTGTATAAATGATCTGGTTTTTTTTAGCGGAAGTTTACTCCTTAGTATTTATTAACATAATTAGAAATTTCATAATAATTTATGGAATGATATAAATGAATTTTTTAGTTAATTATTTATTTCTTGGAATTAAAAAGAAGGATTTTTTGCTTACCCTATTAGTTTAACAAAGAAATTGTTACGCAAAAATGATAATTCTGGCTAGATCGAAAAAAATATTTAAGGCTTTGCCCCTACCGCTCCTAGAATTATGAAGAGGAGGTTGAATTATTTCTTATGTTTAAAATTTACATGAATAATGACTACTCAATATCATGCGCAGTCTGAAGATAAAATTATTACTTACGAAGAGGAACGTAAAGAAAGAAAAGCCAAGCTGATCTTCTTGATTATCATTGGCATTCTTACAGCGGCTTATGGGGTAATGAACTTTTATTTCTCTTAGAAAAACTGAACTAAACTAACTGATGTTTATCATCATTTGGGCATAAAGTCATGGAATTTCTACAGAATGTATGTTGCGGTTCACAACCCTGTG
Source organism: Rhizophagus sp. LPA8_4_AMF (assembly GCA_021464525.1). Taxonomy (NCBI): domain Eukaryota; kingdom Fungi; phylum Glomeromycota; class Glomeromycetes; order Glomerales; family Glomeraceae; genus Rhizophagus; species Rhizophagus sp. LPA8_4_AMF. The sequence goes on along the minus strand of JADRCO010001453.1, from coordinate 5,288 downwards.
GTCACGATGAAAACGAGCATAAGGTGAATATTTATCTCATAGATATGCATACAAATTAATGAAACAGAATTTTGCTAAAATTCACACTTTTTTGTAAAGGCAAAGTATACCGGTAAATATTTTCCTTTTAATAACTGAAAAATAATCATAAAAACTTGGGAAAATTAAATATTATTGATTAGGTTCCAGGTAATTTTCTCAATGTGAGCATACAAATATATTGTACGCGATAATGTTTTATAATTTTAAAATTTAAAGGCGTGGTGATTTGTGGGAAAACGCTGAATATGCAACCCAGATGTTATAAATCGGAGTTTAATGTAAGTTTTTGAATTTTTTTAATTAAACTATTTTTGTTAATTTCGCTTTACTTTTAACGAATAGGCTGCGGATGATGACTATCAGTTGGTACGCGTTTTACGCGTTGATAAATTTGATAAATGGATAAATGATTTTTCAAATAGTGATTGATCTGCTTGATCTGCGATTAATTTTAATATAGGGTGCTAGCTGTGATCGATATCTAACGAATTACGATTCTAGAATGGACGCAACGCGTGAGTAAGAAATTTTTATTTAACTTTAAATAAAGTAAAATTAAGTAAAATCTAATCTTTTTGATTATTTCATAAAAGAGTTTATTAACATGCGAGGGTTTAATAATCTCACTTTATTTAACTGTTGTAAGTATATAAGAATTTAAACATATCTCAAATTTAAGAGCTAGAAGAAATTATTGACTCTTATTTAGTTATATTGAATCCATACCAGAAGGGTGATGGTTTAATCTTTGATAATTCTACTCAAAAGATTGCGCTCGCGTTATGGTCTACTGAAAAGGCTAACAATACGGTATTTTATATTATGAACTCTAAAGTGTCATTATAATTTCTTTTGACGTAAATCTTCTATTTAATAGCAATTCAATATTACTAAAGACGAATGGTTCTTGTATGGGACCTTTACTGAGGTAACCCCTTTACAATAATATGTTGCTGTACAGTAAGTAATCGATAAAAATTTATTTACTAATTTAAATTATAGCGGGACAATCCATATAGAGTTAGATTCCAAATTGTAAAAATGGTTGGTCAGATTTTTTTTATCTCAGTCACGTGTTCTATTAAACAATTGATTAAATTAAAACTATAGCCTTCCATCAGTTACATTTATTTCAAAAGAGAAGAACACTATAATATCTCTCGATCAGGTATATATGGCACATAACTTCAATTTAACAAAAAATAAGTTTTACCAATTATTGGGATAATAATTGTCAAGGTGCCATATTCGGCGATGCAACATCATCGGATGTTAAATCAAACGCAAAAGTAGCAATTGAAACAACATTTGCAAGTTTCGATCTAACCGGGTTTGCTATTAGTCCAAATTTATGGGAGATACTTAGGTAAATAAAATACGACACTTTGAATATTATTTTATTTCGTCATTTACCTTTTTTTTTACTTAGGATTGTTCCTTCGAAGTATGTCACGAACTCGGATACCAATACTCAAGAATATCCAGTATCAGTAATTTATAATCGTGTTGAATTTACACTTCTTCAATTGGTGAACTAATGTTTCTTTATTTAATTCTTTATTCCTGAACTTAATTCATTTATTTGTATTATTTCTATTGAAGGCGGCTAATATGGGAGGGTTTGTATCAATTCTAAGTGCCGCCTATTTTGTCTTATTCGGTTCCCAACGAGTAAATCCTTGGGGTATAGTACAACGCCATATACTTAAAAGTGTTCCAGCCGTACCACCAGTTTATATGCCATCAATTAACGATAATTTGGAAAAAGGGTATCTGTCTCTCTCACAAACATTCCACAATAATGGACCTCAACCTACATCTGAACTTCCTCTTCCTGTTTTTAATCGTCAAGTTACAGAAGATTATATTGCACAAGGTGGCTTACTTACACATGAACCAATATGTTGATTTTTTTTCCATACCCTATCATAACTCTATCACGTGACAAACATTTTTTAATTAGACATACAGAGAATTCGTCATGAACTTAGAGCCGAAGTTCAACTGACTTTAGCGCGTGAACGTTAGTATTTTTTCTTTTTTTTCACAATTTAATTATATGAATTCTTAGTTTCAATCTTTTTTTTTCAACTAAATAGTGGAAAAATTGAAATTATTTTTAAGTAAATATTACCTGAAAGATGTGATAAAGCCGAATAAACAATAAGTATATCAGTAAATTTATTTTAATTTTGCATTATATGCATCATATCATATCCTAAGAAAGTCTTTTCCAAACTTTGACCTAAATAAAATGCCATAATTTTTATTTCATGAAATGTTTTTAAATACTATGTAAATGCAATATTCTTTTTGTTTGTACTTATTATTACTTCATTATATTTAATACATTATGAATTAATAAAATTTTAAATATTTTAAAATAATAAATCTCAACATTAATTACATGTATAGTCTATAAAATGATATAAAATTTTATAATAACTTATAGTATTATACAATAATCACTTCTCCAATGCATCCTGAACATTTTCCAATTTCAAAGTCTCCACTAAATTGAGAAAATGAATATCTACGACTTGCGCTATTGGGCGGCGAAAGATTTAAATTGGATGAAGCAAGTGGGGATGAAACTTCTAGTATACGCTTCAATTGTAATTCAAGATTTAAATTTTTTTGCCGTTCTTTAAAAAGAAGTTGTTTAAGTTCTTCTTGACTTGAATTGAGTTTAGAAGTTGACTTATTTTCTTCATAATCAAATTCACGAGTTGTGGTGCCATTTGTCGTTTTTGCTGCTGGCGTAATTTTCTTTTCTTCTTCAGCATCTATTTTCACTTCTTGAAGCTTATTTAATAATTCTTGTTCCAATCGAGTAGCTCTTGATTTTTCTTTATCCACTTCTTCGGCAAGTCGTAGTTTATCATTACTAATTTCCACAAATTTTTCACGTAATTCATTCAATTGAGCTATTGAATCGCGATTATCACTTGTCAAACCTTCGATCTTTTTTGTAAGATCTTTGATACGCTTAGTCAACTTCGAATTTTCTGACTGAACATTTTGAAGCTCTTTTGAAAGATCATCACGTTCTAAATTTAATTTTTCAATTACAGATGAATTAGATGAAACTTGTTCTGATAAAGCTAAAACTTCAGCTTCTTTAATTTTAAGAGAACTTGATAATTTTTCAATTTCTTGTGTTAATTCATTTCTCTCGTTTGTCAATTGCTGAATTTCTTTAGTCATTGACTCAATATTTGTCTGAGCTTCATACGACACTCGTTCTGCTTCTGAAAGTTTCTCTATGTTCTCTGAAAGCTGTTGTTCAGTATTGGTGAGTTTATGCCGCAGATTTGACAATTCTATTTCTAAAGCCTCGCATCTATTCTCTTTATCTTGAAGTGTCTTTTGTAAGGCTTCTACTTCATCAGATACTGAACGAGCATTTGCCTTTTCTTGAGTAAGTTGTTCAATAATAGAATCCTTGGTATTAAGTTGCGATATTAATTGTTTGCTATCCTTCTCTAATTGTTCAACACGAGTATTCTGTAGTACAAATAAAATTATTAAAGAGTCTAGTTGTAAAATTAATAACACAAAATGTTTAAAATTATTTATTACCTACCTGCAATTGTAAAGATTCTAATATCTTTTCCTTTTGTTCATCGGCTTCTTTAAACCGTTCTTCTTTATTAAGTATTTTTTCCTCCAATTCAGCATTCTTTCGTCTTAATGCATCCACTAATAATTGACCTTCTTCTAACAATTCCTCGCTACTCTTAAATCGATCAGCCATTGCAGAATATTTTTCCAATTCTGAAGTCAAAGCATTCTTCTCGTCAACTAACATAGCAATAGCCTGTCGTTGCAACCCAATATCCTGCTTTTGTTTATTGCACAAACTAGAAAGGGATTCATACGTATAAGGTTCTTCAACTGAATTATCAGCAGAAGGAAGTATACTTTCTGCAATAGTCAAATCGATTTGTTTTGATAAGAGATTAGGTTGTGATTGCTGTCCATGTGGTTGAAAAATTGGTTGAAGTCCTTCAACCAATGATTGGCTCGTAGCTGAGGAGGACTGTGGGACATAATCTGAATAATCTCTGCATTTTTTTGGTTAAACCCAAAATAAATTAAATAAATAATCTCGACGATAAAATTTTACGAAAATACAAATTTGATAACTCACTGCGAAGCTTGGTTTTCAATTACATCAGGATTGATATTTGTTGCAGAAATATTATCCTCTTCTGCTACTGCAATCGTTCTGATCCATTATGAATATATAATAATATTTATTTTAAATAAATGAAAATTTCTTTTTAACTCGTAAATTCTTAACCAAATATTTTATTTGCCATCAATAAAATAATTTACTTTCATTGTTCCTTGGCATGGAAATCAATCTTAGATGTTCTGTATTTTCTTTTTTATTACATCATTTGGCTAATAGTTTCTTGCGTTTTAACAAGAATAGTATATATCAAATATTTAAAAAATACTCACTCTTGCCCAGTTCCATCAGTTCTAACGCTTCCAGAGTCTGATGCTACACTATTCCTTCTATCACTAGTCAATGCAACGGAATCAGAACTATCTTTACGTGTTATACTAGTAGAGTCTACTGAACTGGCTGCTTTCTTCTTTTTAAACTTCTTTAACTAAACTCCCATAAAATAAAAACACTCTTCTTAAATTAATTGTATTTATTTTTATCATTAAAAAAAGACTTTGTCTAATACCGTTTTCTTTGCAGAAGCTACTTTTTGATCTCTCGCTGCATCACCGTCCATATTATTTCGTTTTAAAAAGTCATACAGGTAGAATATTTTTATTTTTCAACAATTATTTGAAACCTTTTTAAATTTTATTGGTAAATTTATCAATAAATGATTGGTAACCATCAAAAAGCTGACACATGACATATAGCCAATAATATTTCAAAGTGACAAATTGTCAAATCATGTGTGACAAGTAAGGTCTTCGCCGGCGCAGTTCTATATATTTACCCCAGTATCACCACAAAAAAATTTCACCCCCACGTGATTTTGTGGCGTCTGGATTTTAATTGGCGCAATATTTATTTCACATCATAACGTTTATCTTAGGAAAAAAAAATAGAAAAAAAGCCAAAAAAATGAAAAACTAATATTTTCCCTTTAACGTATTAATCATTTTATTACCTTTACAATAAATACATTTGAAAATAACCCTTTTCACTTTATTAAATTTAATTTTAATAAACAAATAAATAGTATTGATAATGTTTACTATATTGTAAA
>JADRCO010001452.1:0-19254 GCA_021464525.1 Rhizophagus sp. LPA8_4_AMF | reverse complement strand
GAATTTTATATACTGTTGATTTTCTTCTCAAATTCGGCTATCAGATAGGGGGGGGTATGTTAAACATATAATCAAATTGGATCAGCCTTATGTATAAATAATATGATTAATACGTTTTTATCTTTCTTTTTTTTTAATATAGAGTATTTAACACGAATCTAATCAGTTTTTACTCTATGAATTAAAACAAACATACGATAAAAACAACTCGATGTGTTCAAATCATAAATTTGTTTTGCAATAATGTTTTTATTACAAACATTATCCAACCTGAAAATTAAAGTTTAAGTGTTGTTCGAATAGATTATAGATATTATGAAGTCTCTTATCTTATGGTATATACATTCATTAAATAATGCAAGAAACATTATTATTTGATTAATGTCACCGCATATAAATATAAGCACAGAATTATAAATACTAAAATATTTGAAGAAATATAAATGATTCAATTTCGGACAATAGTCAGTTGTGGGCGAAATAAACATTCAAGGGTCGATACCGAACCTTTGAACATGGGATATAACAAAATGGACCAATGAATTGATGCTATTAAATCACGTGCCACCGATAGATGTCGCTTTTTGGTTCTATATATGACTTCTTACTCCGTTTAATAGTTCATTCACACTTTTTAGAAACTGAAAGTATTCTTGAGTAAAGTTGACAAATTTTCCATTTAATTAATACGCAAGCCTATTTCTTCTATATTTCAGTTAAATTAATTATAGTATATTGTACAAAAATTAGAGATATATTATATATTATAAAATAATGATGATAATAGTTAGACTTAAATCGAATGGAAACAAAGTGTTTACTAATTTTTTTCATTATATATTTATTTAGAAATAATAATGAATAGGGGTTAGGGAATTGTAAAGAAGTAATTTTTAATCATATACAAAAACTTTAAAAAATGTTTCTTTTAGGATTTATTTTTTTGGACATTAGATTTGGCGAGTTTGGAAGAGATACAAATTATAAAATATTTAATAATGCCATCGTTACTAACATTTCTACTGCTATTTTATTTTTTATGAACATACTACTGGATGGGATACATTACGCCATCAAAAGGCGTTTCGTTTATCGTAATCTTTTGATCCTAACAAGTAATTGTCGTCTTGATTCTTCGTACTCGATCGCGCCTTACACAGATAAAAATTTAAAATTTTCTAAATGACAAGTCCGACAATTTTCATCTATAATTCAATTGGCTTGATTAAAAACATACTGTCTCTGATATTTAAAAATTATTTATTTTATTTCGTTGATAGGAAGGAAGTTACAGATTGAGTGCTATTTAAAGGACAGATTTATTACATAGTTGTTGATTAATACAAGTATATTATCGACTTTTTTGTAATTTAAGAAAGTTATCCAATGTATACTAAATAATTGAGTAAGTAAAATAGTACCACAAATTTACGAATTCCTTCTTTTAACAATTCGAAGGATCCTACACGTAGAAGTTTCTAATCGGAAATATTAAGTAGCTAATTTAAAACTGTATCTTAGAAATAAATTCTTTAACAAGAATTTCCTCAAGATCTGGTTAGACTCTCTTCGACTAGCCGTATGTATGGGCAATATAATGTGCTACGCAGTTGCACGTTAATAAAATAAAAAATTAATTACCCGTTTACTAGTTAAATTTTAATCGTACACTTTTAGGAACACCAAAAAAAAATTGTAGACAAAAACAACAAACTGGAAAGGGTAACAAATTTTAATAATAATCTTTCGAAACAAATCATCAATTAATTTAAAATAATAAAAACGTTTTAATATAGGCTTGAATTTATAAATATTAATGAGGTAATAAAGCAATTAACATATCATTTGCTTCTTCAATTCCATTATCCAAAGCTTTTTTATACCAATAAATTGCTTTATCATTACTTCTATCAGTTCCAATACCAAAATAATAACATGCTCCTACATAATTTTGTGCTATTGCATATCCACCTTCAGCTGCTTTCAGGTACCATTCAAAAGATTTTTTTATATCTTTATCTGTTCCTATTGCATTATAATAACAATAGCCTAAATTGCATTGCCCATTCACACATCCAGCAATGGCCGATTTTGAGAACCATTCAAATGCTTTTGTTTTACTTTTATCTGTTCCTTTACCATGCTGATAAAATAATCCCAAATTGTTTTGTCCCATCGCATTTCCATTTTCAGCAGATTTAATATACCATTCAAACGCTTTTATTTCACTTTCATCCGTTCCCACACCATTTTCATAACAAAGCCCTAAGTTAACTTTCCCTTCAGCATATCCACCAATAGCTGATCTCAAGTACCATTCAAATGCTTTTATTTCATTTTTCTTTGTTCCTATGCCATATTCATAACAAAGTCCCAAACTTTTTTGTGCTACTGCATAACCATTACTCGCAGATTTAAAATACCAATCAAATGCTTTCTTTTCATTCTTATTTATTCCTTTTCCATTTCTATAGAAACATCCCAAATGTTCTTGTGCTTTTGAATTGTTTGATATCGCTAATTTTAAGGTCTTTTCAAACTTTATCTTTTCATCCTCACTACACTGAGTGGTCTCATTTTTACATTTTTCAGATTTTAAAAACCAGTCAAATGCCTTTTCCCCGTCCCTTTGCGTTCCTATTCCATCCATATAACATATTGCTAAATTATATTGAGCATCTGAATTTTCCCTTTCAGCCAAATTTAAAAATATTTCAAAAGCTTTTTTATAATTAGGTTTTGTACCTTTTCCATTTTTATAACAGACGGCTAAATTATACTTTGCTTCTAAATCATCATTTTCGGCTAATTTTAAGAGATTTGATAATTCATTTTGTTTAAAATTAATATCTAAAATAATATCTTTATAATAAAATAAAGATAATAGATATTTTCCTATAACAATATTTTTAACTCTTAAATCATTAAATAAATCATTATCATTTTTTTCAATTAGAATTAATTTATTAAAATAATAATTATTTAAATAATTTTTACCTTTTATATTATTAATAGATAAATAATATGATTCAATAGATTTTTCCTTATCAGGATTACAACCAATACCAAATTGATAAAAAAACCCTATAAAACTTGTGAACCATATGATATTATTATCATGATTTTCCATTAACTTAAGAATTTTTTCAGGATTATTATTATTATTTTTAATATAATTATTTATCCATTCATTTGTAATTTTTTCAAAATCATTAATATCTTTTATTTCAATAATTCTTTGATAAAAATCTTTTAAAAAATTCTTTAAAAAATTCTCATCATCATTAATAATAATATTTGTTTTTGATTCGTTAAGTGATAATGAGTTAGATGAGTTGGACGACATGATTTTATTTATTTTTTTGTTTTAAACAAAAAAAAAATTTCGTTAAAGTGATCAACCTTCTTCACGACACAGTAAAAATACGTAATCATTTACATCGTACAGCATATATAATTTAACTTGTGAAACAAACAATAATTTAATTTATCACGTGATGTATGTACGTCAGAAAAATAATGATTGTCATTTATTTTAAATCACTCATCACTTGTTAATATATGTATGAAATGCCTCGTAAATAGAGAAATTTATTCCTATTTCTATCTATTAAATTTTGGTCAACAAATAATCACTATTTATTAGTAACTTAATGATCTCAAATTCCTTGGTATTGTTCAATAAAATTATTAAAATAAAAAAAAGGTATGAATTAAAAAAAATCGATAATTTAATAAAAATGATATTTTTATATTGATATAATTAAAATAGAAATTCTTTATTTAAATAAAAGAAAAAAATAAAATAAAAAATAATAAAAAAATAATAATCGATCATGACCGGTTAATGTCCACCACCCCTAGTCTTAATGCAACTACCAATTAAAATATGAATTCTTTATTTTGTTATGTTTGCAGGTGAGTTATCAATCAATTGATTATTAATTATGGTTGTTGCACATCCGTTCTGTTCATTACATTTCCAACAGGTATCATGATTCTTAGACGTTAATACTCGCAACATCATTATGGGGTGATCTACTTTCCTATTGATGAGAAATGTTATTTGAAGTGATGGTGTGCATAAATTAATTTCAAAACTTTTATCTGTTTTGGATCTGCTGTTACGCAAGTATAACACTTACGCAAGTATAACACACAATTGTTATTGAAAATGTGATTAGTACTTATCAACACTATTATTAATAAATCAACATTATTATTCATAAAAGAAATCGATAATCCTGATACATTAGTCCATCGACAAAATCGGATTAACACTGACCTGCTGTTCTACAATCCTGCACCTATTAAAATATAGGAAATTACGCCAATAATTACCTTGGTATTGTTTCAATTGTTTAATTTTTTCCATAAGGGTGTCATATTTTTCTATGATACGTTGCTATCTTTAGCATTGTGTGCGAAAAACATATATTTACTACATAAATTGCCATTCTTAGTCAAATATAGTTAAATATATGACCTAGTAATTTGTAATATTCGTAATTTTTTTCAATTAATTTTATTTTTCAGATCAATTTATTTTTAAATAAATATTTTTTACACTATGTTGATTCTTATCATTTTTTTAACAAGACACCAATCTATAAATTAATCATTAAAAATTTCTTGTATGTACTCATTTCTGCAAAAGCTTCTTCCTTCACATTCACAAGTTTTACTATTAATAAATTCTCTTATTATAAATAATTTAATGAATACTGCTAATAATTTAATGGGCTAAAGAACAACCAAAATTGATACAGCACTTTGTTTAGAAATCAAATCTTTCAAGCTTTTTACATATCTTGACACTGCACTATGATATGATATTTTTCTTTGTATTACACCTAGATAGCCTTGATGAAACAGTCAAAAAAAAATTGCAAGGAATTATGTTAAAACACATGGATGAAAACTCCAACTGATGAAAATGGACCTTTTGTATTAAAATGTGAAGTGCTTGAAAAAACTAAAGCATAATTTTCAACAGTAAACCCAATCTCATAATGAATAATTACTGTGGTAAGTGTATTACAGCGTAATCAGCAAACAACACCAGCTGTTGAACATGATAGAAGCTTGTCAACTGGCGTTGATACTCAAAAATCTAGAGCAGCAACACTGGAGATCCAACTTCCTGAAAGCAGAAAGAGTTGCAGAAACATGCTTATAAAACAAGGTAAGCAGATTCCTCTATAAGAATCATCTTACTCTAGATATATCTTCTAAATTTTTTCCAAATAGTACTCATGATCTTTTGTTGACATTACTTGTAGAATATGACTATTCCAAGTATGCAAAAGTAATGAACTGTGAATATTGGGAAATAGTGCTTTAATCTAGATAGAATCTTAAATATTTTAGTGTAATAATTAATTGATTATGGCTGAAATGATTAATGTTCAGTTATGCATATCGAGACTTGGTAAGGAGTAAAGGTGTTTTTTTCAAAAAAAGAAGACTTAACTTAATGCTTGCAATTATCCAGTGTGAGCAAAGATTTCAGAACTTGGTCCAGGACTTCAATGTTAGTAAAATAATAATAGAATATAGATAATAAAAAAAATGCATAAAACAGTATTAATGTTATTAGGATTTTGTGGAATGTAAAAATCGTTCAAACTTCAAGCAACATAGAGGAATAGTCTAGAACCAGAAAGAGATATTATAGGATTTTCAGAACTAGGTTCTGGAACAGGCCTGGGGACCAAATTATCTACTTAAAGACTGTAGAGAGTCATTCCTTGATGACAACAAACCAGTAGAGAAGTTCTTTATTAAAGATACTCAATTTTGGTACGTGGGAAGAAAGACGTTTGATAATGTGCTAAACATAATTAAAGAACTTGTATTTGGGGATGCCTATAAGAAATTCTTCATTTATGGCACTATGGATATGGAAAATCACATATCCTTGCAACAATTGTATGTTTCTTCTTAGAACTGAAAACGTGTAGTATACCTTTCTGAATGCCACAAATTAGCTATAGACACAAAAGATTACATTTATTCCTCAGTAATGACCATAAAACATTATTACATCAAGAGTTATATTCTATTTAGGTTAATGTGAAAAAATATATGTAAAATCTACATATACTATTCTATGTGGATCTGATTTTATGTGTTAAATAAATTTATATAAAATTATATTAATTTTTTATTTCAAATGCAAATAAAATTATAGCATTTTTTATTTAAGTATTATATTTAATATTAAGATTGCAATGTTTACTTGAAATATTATACAATTATTTTTTTTATAGCTTTTAAATTCTACTACTAATTAGTAATTATCTGATGATATTGAAATAGTATCATCATTATTACATCCATTATCCTATAAAAAAAATATCACATTTATAAAAAAAAAATATTATGTATAATAATTAATATTGAATTTACATTATCTGTTATACTTACTGTATATTGATTTCAATTTTTAAATAATATAGTCTTCACCCATTTCAATCTTTAGGTATTCAGGATCTAACATAAAGTAGTGACTCATCATCTTCATCAATAGAAGTTTCTAGATTTCAAACCACCACCAGACTTTGTCACCTGATTTCCATATAGTGAGATCTAATAATTAATAGGAAGGAGTCGAACACCAATGAAATTCCAAAAAAAATAATAAAATGAAAATCTTGTGACAAAGTACTGGTTATGGTACTGATGAATGACTATCTATTTGAAAAGGGTAAATTAGAAGTATTTGCAAATTTAAGTTGGTTCCAATGTATAAAGGAGTAATAGTAATCCTTCAGTAAAGGGATTCATGGTAGAGAAAGCATGCCTTTCTAGTATTTTTAAGAATGGACTTATGGCAATTACAAATTTTTTTCCAGTATAAAAGACATCAATTTCTCTACGAACGGAGGCTATGTACATTTTATTCACCACGTCTCTGTAATCAAAAGTCAATCGATGGATTAATAACCCTTTACAAAATAAAGAACAAAACAGTAAGGAAGTTGCATTGTATATTACTCCGATTCAGATTGTCCTTAGTAAAGAAACACATTCAGATTCTGAAGCATCTTTTTATCCAGGATTTGGAAGGATCAAAATCAAAGATATCGGATGACTTGAGAGTGGAAGTATTATTCATTTGGATTACATGCGAAAATGTAGATTACTTTGTTGAAAGCTAACGAGAAAAGATTAAAGGGAAAGACAATTGAAGTTAATCCACAATACACATCAATAGTTACAGCATTTAGGTGTATCAACATTAAGCTTGAGAATATTTTATCGTATTAGTAGTTTCATCGAAGTAGTATACAAGTAAGGTTGTTTGGTTAGTAATGCTTGACGAAAGGAAGAAAAATTAACCTGGTAACTTTGTGTAATATATTTGTGAAAAATTACCGTTTAGCACTGACTAAGATACAAATCAATTTACCCTATTTAAAAAATTGATTGTATGGAACATGGAAAATCGGCCAGAACTAGCCTAATTTACCAGAATTAAAATTATCCTCTACATAACATACCCGGGTATATTAAAGGGGGTACGCCAAAAAGGGGGTGTCTTAGCGTACTATACATAATAAAAATGGTTTGTTGAGTTTGCATTACTTACTACTATTTAAATAATACTTCAAACTAAATATATTTTAATTGCATAAAATTTAAAAAGAAATAATAAGGCAGATACTGGCATCCGTTTATGATATCATGGAAATAAATAAATTAAATGCGTTAATTAAAATCACATTTAAAGCAGCAATAAAATAAGTTTATTATAGTTAACTGTCAAATACAAACTATATAACGTAATATTCATGGTCGATATTTATAAAATAACTATTATTTCCAATAAATTTAATTAAATTACACTCTCTTCTAGAATATTCAATTAACATCAAATTTGATAACCTTTAATAGAAAATTGTATTACAAAATGTTTATTATACTGAGTATGCTATAAAAATTATTATAATTCGTGCTCTTGAATTTTTTTTTTCAATTTGTCTTTCAACACATTGTATCCTTATACAGCAATCATACATTAAAGCATGTTTTCTAAACTTTCTGCTTTTTGATATAATTCAAAAGCCTTTTGTTTATCAATATTAGTTCCAATTCCCTTTTCATAACACCATCCTAAACTATTAATTCCGTCTAAGCTTTCTAAATCTGCCGACTTCTGATATAATTCAAAAACCTTTTGTTTATTAGTATCAGTTCCAATTCCTTCATAATAACACCAACTTAAATTATTTATTCCACCAATATTTCCTAAATCTGCCGCCTTTTGATACATTACAAATGCTTTTTCTTCATTAATAATAGTTCCAATTCCGTTTTCATAACAAATACCTAAGTTATTTATCCCAAATGCATATTCTTTATTTGCTAATTTATTGGATAATTCAAAAGCTAAATTACCATCTATTTCGATATATATTTCAGCAAGACTTAATTGTGCCACTTTATTTTCTAATTCTGCCGCTTTTTTATATAACTCAATTGCCCTCTGTTCATTAAATTCAGTTTCAATTCCATAATAATTGAAATATCCAAGAAGATAAATAGAATTTGAATCATTTTGATTCTCTATAAGCCAATCATAGATTTGATGTATGAATATCATCTGATTATAAATATAATCAAGGACAGTGTACTTTATAAAATTTGTTTCTCTCCCTTTATTTAGTTCCTCAAAAATAAGATCAACCAATTTATCAATTACATTATTTAAATTTTCTTCAACAACATTTTTGTTAAAATTTTTTATTGTAGGTTCCATTTCTTTTATATTTATTTTATTAAAATTTTGAATAATTTGAGAAAATTCATTTAATGAATTATTATCAGTATTTGATAAGTCTAATACATTATCCGAATTATCAAACATTTTAAGGTAATTTAATTATCAGGGAAAGAAATTAAATAAATTATTTGTGTAATTTTTTCTATAACTTATTGAATTTATAAGGTTTATGGTAATACAGTACAACTGCTGATCAACTGTTGTGCTTCCAATTGCACCGCGGTTTGATATGCAGGTAGTACAAATCTATATTTCGTTGAAATCTAAGTTGTTGAGTGTTATATAATTTGCAGGATTACCATTTTTTAATGAGTATTTATATATGTGCTTGCAAAAAATAGACTTTTGACCATAATAATGACTGGTGGCTTATGGAATAGAGCACATACTACAATCTAAAGATATTAAATCTTACGTTCTATAGCAAATCAAATACTATCACAGCCAGGGTCCTCCTAAATTAACGTTCAAATTCTATAATTTTCTTTTAATATTTAAATAGAAACAATAAACATTATGACAATAATCAAATTATTAGAATGATTATTGGATGAATGTTATTTTATAAATTAATTTTTGAGTGGGTCAGATTTTGAGAAATTAAATTTTTACTACGATAAATAATAGGTAACATTTATGATTTTTTATTATTAAGTAAAAATTGAATGAACGGTCCTATTAAACTTATTAAACCAATAATATAAAATTATAATAATATACATTTAATAATCTTTCACATCGTAAAATAACATTCTTAAAAAATATAAAAATTTTATTTTGTGGTAAAATAGAAGGACACCTAAAAAAAATTACAAAATATAATTTATTTTTTTATTTCTTTAAAAGATTTTTCAATACATTCTGAGCATCCTCATCTCCTTGCTCAGCAGATTTCTTATACCAATAAATAGCTTGTTCTATATCTTTTATAGTTCCACATCCATTTTCATACATAAAAGCAAGGTTATATTGAGCTGTATTACTTCCTAAATCAGCTGCCTTTTGATATAACTCAAAAGCTTTTTGAGCGTTGATATTAGTTCCAATTCCATTGGCATAACACCAACCTAAGTTATTTATTCCACTTACATATTCTTTTTCAGCTAATTTCTTTGAATATTCAAAAGCTAAAGTATAATTTTTATCAACACCATCCCCATTTATATATATATAAATAAGATTAAACTGGGCTACATTATTTTCCAATACTGCGGCCCTTTGATATAATTCAATCGCCTTTTGCTTGTTAGGATCAATTTCAATTCCATAATAATTAAAATATCCAAGTAAATAAATAAAATTTGAATTATCTTGATTATTTAAAAGCCAATTATAAATTTCTTGTAACACTATATTTTGATTATTAATGTAATTAATAAAATAATGCATCACTGCTTCTCCATCACTTCCTTCATCTTGTTTCTCAAAAATAAAATTAACCAATTCATCAATTACAATACCTAAATCTTCTTCAAAAATACTTTCATTTATAATTTTTGTTGTAGGCTCTAATTCTTTCACACTCATTTTATCAAAGTTATGAATTATTTGAGAAAATTCATGTAAAAAATTATTATTGGTATTCAATGGGTCAGACATTGTAAAGTAATTTAATAAGTCTAGGAGAACAATTTGTGTAACTTTTTTTTACACATTCAAGTATTTATTAATTACGTGGTGATACTGTAAATCTTTCTGCGGAAATTCGGCAAATTTTGAACCCGTAATTTTTTATAGTTAACTATACGCATGATTTTTGTGTTACCAATATTTGAACACAAATATTACACAAATTTGTACTTAAAAAAAATTATTTTCCGTGTCTAAATATTTTTAAAATATTTTATTAATAATTTGATTTAATTTATAAAAAACAATATTAAATATAATGAAATTTTGTATAACATTTTGCGTAATCGGATATATATAATGCATGTACTGTACAAGTTAAAATATTATTATTTAGGAAACATACGAAAAATATTTTGTATAATAATGTAGTAACCATATAATAAATACAATTTAATTACTTTTAAAAATTCTTTTAATTTATTTTGAGAAACTTCATTTTCTTGCTCAGAATCAACAACATACATATCCTATCTTGTAAAAAAGTCGATCCGTTTTTTTATATTCCATCATTTTTCTGTAAAAGGCTCATATTTCCGGAAAGATAACACTAATTTAGTACTAATTTTATATAAAATATTATATTAATAACTTTACAGCGTTAGTATACATTTATTAGCGTTCCGCTTTCTTTTTTTTATTGTAGACCCTCGTAACTGACGAAACATCTCGAAAGGTAAATAAAGAGGTGACAAAATTATTAATATAATATTTTATTTTTTTTATTTAGTAAAATTAGTGATTTTTAAATTAAAAACTAATATCACGGAATTTATCGAATTATTTACATTTTCTGTGAATGGATCAGTGAAACTGAAGGCGAGTTTTTACAGTAATAACGGATAAAATTTTTTATAGGAATAGGGATTTAGATAATATAACAGCTATATTGTAATTAATCAACCAATTTAATATTCATCACCTACTATAACTTCAAAAATGCATTTCTTTTATATTAATGTAATCGAAATTTTGAACATTTGAGAAGATTTATCATTTATGTAATGAATAAATTTTAAATTTTGTTTATCAGATATTATAAAGCAATTTAATAAACTCAGGAGATATCTGTAGCAAATTGAATTGTAACCTTATTGACAGGTTATCAAATTTTCGTGCAGCATCAAATTATCAATAATTACGAAAATAATCATAACAAATGTTACTAAATGTTATTTTAAAATTAATTTCCTGTGTCAAACAAATGCATTATTTGTAAAATATTTAATAAAATAATAATAAGTACAGATGAATTAAAATACTTTTAATAATGTAACTCAATTTATTTATTAATAAAATATATGTTTTTTCTATGTCTAGTTAATAACTACGCAATTAAATAATTTATAGTGCATCATTGAATTCTTTTAATTTATTTTAAGCATCTCCGTTTTCTTGTTCAGCAGCTTTTTTACACCAGTAATTTGCTTGGCTATATTGAGCTACATCATACTCTAAGTTTGCTGCATTCTGATATAATTCAAAAGCCTTTTGTTTATCAATATTAGTTCCAATTCCAAGGAAATAACAATTTCCTAAACTATTTATTCCATGTGAATTTCCTAAATCTGCTGCTTTTTGAAATAATTTAAATGCTTTTTGAGTATTAATATCAGTACCAATTCCATTTTCAAAACAAACACATAGGTTATTCATTCCAGATACATGTTTTCCTTCAGTTAATTTTTTAAATAATTCAAAAGCTAAATTGTAATTTTTATTAACATCCTTTCAAGAATATACATTTAAGCAAGAACTAATTGAGCTACTATATTTTCTAATTTTGCTTCTTTATGATATAAATCAATTGCCTTTGATTTGTTAGGAACAATTCCAATTCCATTATAATTAAAATATCCAAATAAATAACAGAATTTGAATTATTTTGGTTATTTAGAAGCCAATCATAAATTTCTTGTGAATGACCTTTTTTTTATTAATATAATTAAGAATATTTTGCTTTCAATTTATATTTTAATCCTTTATTTAGTTCCTGAAAAAATAAAATCAACTAATTCATCAATTATAAGTGTTGATTAACAATTATAATCTATTTAACTATTTTAAACTAAAATTGTGTATTTCCCGGTCATTTATAAACTCAGCTAATCACTCGAAATTTCCCAAATTAGTATAGGAAATCATAAGTGACACCTAGTGCTACAGAGGATTACTAATTATATTTACTTATTAATTTTGCTTTTTAGTCTATTAGTATTATTAATACTAGTTATATTTATACTCAGGTCCTATTAAACTTTCATTTTGACTATGATTGATGTTTATACTCAGTCCTCCTATCTTTTATTATTCCTTTTAAAAGAGCTCCATTTGACAAAATATTATTATTATTATTAATATTACTGATGTAAACAGTTATTTATCCTCAGACCCACTCCTTTAAACAAACTTTTTCATTAAACTTATTGTCATTTCAGAAAATATAAATAACGGCTATTTGAAACTACTATAAATAATTACTATTTATTTTATTTTTTATTTTCTAAAAAATAATTAAAAGTTAGTTTATTTATAATAAAACTTTTATTTTTCTTCCCTTTATGTTAAACTAACTATGGACGAAGCACTCACAAAACCAAGAAATGTTACTCATACCATTTACAAGTTATATAGCTGGTTACAAAATGGTATGATTGACTTAAATCCTGAATATCAAAGAGGTATGTATGAAGTAAATATTGTATGGTTTTTTCTTTAAATAAGAAAAGTATGCACACATAATTAATAAACAAATTTATATATTCTTAACTTTATTTACTTTACTTTACTTGTATAATAGATATAGTATGGTCAGATAAAAGGCAGTCATGCTTAATTGATTCTTTGTTTAATAACTTTTATGTCCCACCTGTAATTTTTTCCTGTAAAAAGTTGGATAATAAAAGATGGATGCGTGTATGTATTGATGGTAAACAACGTCTCACGTCAATAAGAAAGTAAGTAATTATACGAACTTTACAAGATTTTAGCTTATGATTAGTTTTTTAAACAATAAATGCAACAAAACGTATTTATTAATCTGAATTACAGGTTCATTGATAATGAAATCCCTCATCTTAATCCTTCTGACGGTTGTACAACTAAACGGTATTATAAAAATCTCAATAATAAATACTATTTAACAGAAGTAGAACGTGAAAAGTTTGAATGTTCTGAGCTTTTTTGTGGTAAGTTGTTAAAGAAATACAATTCAGGTGTGGTGACCTACGAAATAATCAGTTTTATTATTATCATTATAAAGATATCTAATATCTTTCATATTATTAAATAGTTGAATACTATGATCTTACTTTGCATCAAGAACAAGAAATCTTTAGTCGTGTACAACTGGGAGTTGCATTAACTCCTGCAGAAAGGCTTCAAGCTATTAGCAGTCCAATAGCTGATTTTGTTCATGAAATTCATAATCAATATTCATCCCTTTCTTTAATAATGGATAATAACCGTGCACAACCTTTTCAACTTATTACACAATCTTTACACATGATTGAAACCGAACCTGAAAAATTTAATACCACCCATACTAATATTTCTAAATATTTGAAAGAAGATCGTGAAGTTCCTGAAGGTCTCAAGGCATTATCCAGACAAGTTTATTCAATTATTGAGAAGATGATCAATGTCGATGTTGATTTATTCTGGCAAGATCATAAATTATCTCCTGTGGAATTTATCTTTTTAACCTATATGATTGCTAAATTACCAAAGTTATCAATTTTTCAATATCAACATCGTCTTTTAAATATGAAAAAATATGTTTGGGATAGACATGATGAAGTTAGACTTAATTCTAAGGTCTTTAACACATTGAAAGAATTTGTTGATAATATGAAATATGAATTTGCTTCAAATCAAACTATTTCGCACACTTCATCATCTATTTATGATTCACGATCTACTCAAGAAAAAAAGAGAGCAAGGAACACTAATTAGATAAGATAATAGCAACTTGATGGTTAACTAGTTTAGAAGATAGTGATGGGAAAAGTATTTTTATGATTAAATGTTATAATTGTTACGAAGTTTAAATGTTATATTCAATTGCTTAGTTATGACTAATTATAATATATGTAATCACTCTATATGATTTCTTTTTATTTCTGCTTCATAAAATGTGTAAATAGTGAATAAAATTTGGTTCGTTTTACCTTAAGAAATAAGTTACATATGCCACGCCGCGTAATCGACCAATGAAAATGTAGCATGATGCGTCAATCAATGAAATAATCGTAGCACTTTACGAAAATGTGCTATTACAATGGTTACCGCAAATCAATTTTGCGGCTTAATCGGCTTAATGCATAATTTCAACGTATTAAGAAAATATTTATAAAAAAGCAAAAAAAAATAAAAATGTTTCAAAGAGGTTCATTCACGATATTCAGTCTACTGCTTCCTGGACGGTGAATTTTCAAATTTATTTTATTTTTTTGCTTTTTTTAACGAAGCATTAGATATAGAGATGGGGATCGACTCACGTGAGTCGACTTGACTCGACTTTAGGAATCCGCTTCGGCATTTCGGTTCGAATCGGCTCTGACAAATTTTGATAAGAACAGACTCAGTTCTGACCAAGAGCCGAAATGGAACTGAAATGGATAAGCCGACTCGAGCCGACTCGACTCGGCTCCTCAAATAGTATCGGTTCGGAACCGAAATGAGTCGCTCGAGTCGCTCCCCATCCCTAATTAGATAACGTTCATTTATTTTGTTTTAGGTTTCAGGACACTCATTTTGGCATTCCGAAAGTCATCTTTAATGGTATAATCGCCAAAACTTTGTTGAAATTATATTCTTTGCATCAATCATCCATTCAATTTGCATAATTATTACATTCAGTGTAAAGTATTATATGAATCAACGCAAATTGTGTTTGACCTGACGCATATGTGTATGACGAATAGACTTTTACTAGGAAAAATTGTCCCATACGCAAGATAATAATAAATTTAATTATAGACAGTTTTGATTCGAGATTAAACTCGTTATGGCCAAAATCAGTTATTGCAAATCTTTATACTTCTTTGGTAATTATTTGTTAACAAACATTGCAAGGAAATTAGTTTAAATGTAATAACTTAAATAATTTAAAGGTATAATACAATATTAATATTTGATATACTAATATTTTCCATTTCAATGTTATACTAATCAATTTTTGGATCCCGTGCTTTCGCAACAAATTTTATTACAGATAATGGTGCATAATTGTAAAAGATATCTGGAAATAAAAGTAAATAATGCACTTTTATTTATTGTTACATGATAGATAATGTATAATCTCCCGCTCAGTGTATAGTATAAAAATTTCCAACGAAGAGTTTGATTGTAACTCATTTTTACTCTAGAATCAGAATAAAAAAATCGGCTCTGGACGTGGCTTTCATCATGATTCATTATGCATTAACAATTTAACAGAATCTGTTAGCATTATAATAACAATGATTTTGTAAAGTTTTGAGAATTATCGTCCGGAGTGACGCAGGGGATAACATATTTTTGTGCAAATCGATGATAATAGTTTGGTATCTTTAAGAGCACAAACCCAAGGTTTTGCAACAAATGATAAAGCTCCAGATTTACATTTTCTGGAACCATTTCTTAGTAATAAACACCAACATAGTATTCAAATATCTAAATAGAAACATAAAATTTAAAATGATGTAAAAATGTTTAATATGAACTTGTTTGTGTGGGAAATTGGAAAATTTTAATCATCTACTATTCATATTTGATAACACGTATAATATTTCTTATATGCCAAGACACATTTATTCTAGAGGCACAAAATATAGTAAATAGAAATTAGGAAATTATGTTAATAAAAACTTACTATTTAAATTAAACATATTTCCTTTTGAAACACAACGGTCTTAAACTTTGTTATATACGAAGAAAATACGAATTTGATGGTTTGAAAATTATTAGTCAAAAAAAAAAAATTATTTTCATTTATAAATGTTCAAAAATATAAATAATAAACAATAAAAAAATTCTGTATATTTGATATATAAAGAAAATAAATATTATCAGGGTGAATGACGAGGTACTAAGTATTCATATATATAATTATAGGGAAGTCTCTAATAAATTGAATTTGGCTTAGGTATTTGGAGATATAATTAAATACAAGAATTAACAGTTAATACATTCAATTCAACGCTTCTAATTTTTTTTGAGAAAATTTGTATCCTTGTTCAGCAGATTTTTTGTACCAATAAATTGCTTGACTCACATCTTTTTTAATTCCTTTTCCAAATTCATACATCCAAGCAACATTATATTGAGCTATACTATTTCCTAAATTTGCTGCCTTTTGATATAATTCAACTGCTTTTTCCTTATTAACATAAGTTCCAACCCCAAAATCATAACAATATCCTAACCCATTTATTCCAACTGAATAGCCTTTTACTGCTAATTGTTTGGATAATACAAAAACCATAAAATTATTCTTATCAACACCATCTCCATCCAAATACATTTTAGCAAGATTATATTGAGCTACATTATTTTCTAATTTTACTGCTTTTTGATATAACTTTAGTGCTTTTTGTTTATTAATGTTGGTTCCAATACCATTAAAATTAAAATATCCAAGTAAATAAATAGAATTTGAATTATTTTGATTATTTATAAGATAATCATAAATTTCACTTAAATTTATTTCGTGATTATTAATAAAATCAAGAATATGTTGTTTTCTTATGTATTCTTCTTTTCCTTCATTTGTCATCTTAAAATAAAAACTAACCAATTCATCAATAATAATGCTTAAATATTCTTCATATATATCTTCATTAATAACTTGAGTTGTAGGTTCTATTTCTTTCATATTCATTTTATTGAAATTTTGAATAATTTGATTAGTATTTGGGATATTAATATCTACTGAATTGTTTACAGACTGCATTTTTAATCTTACGAAACTTTGTGAATAATAAAAAAATAATTTTTCTTTGTAGGATAAAAAAGGGAGATTTGTAATTTATTGTAATTTATTACAACGTATTTGTTTGTAGTACTTGTTTAACCACAACAGCTGATCAACTGCGCTTCCGCAGTAAATTTTTAAACTCAACCCCACCAGATATTCGTTCTTATATTTAATCTTTGATTTTACTGCGCATTAATCTGATAATATCACTAAAAATATTTACTGCGCCTAGTGTTGTGTATCGCCATTGATTTTTAATTAAATTGAACATATAATATAATATAATCTCAATATAATGAAAGATGAAATATTTTATGAATATGAATACATACATATTACATTATACTTGTAAAAAATAACCTTCAACTTTTAAATATTGAAACCTAATCGTCTTTTGCATTAGCAACAATCTCTTTTTTATGTATCATCATCATCATCATCATTAGCTGGTGTATCCAAATCTCCATTAAGTTCGTCAAGTTCTTTCAAGATCTCTGGCACTTCAAGATCAAAAACTTTGATCTATATGAAGACATTATTATTTAACACCCTTTAAATTCATCATCAGTATAAATCAGTATCGCCCTAAAATAATTTGCAACTCTTAAGAAATGGTAGTTTTTTGCATTTAAAGGTTATTAATACCTTCAATTTTTTTTTATATTTTCTCAAATTTTCTAATCAAAGCTTAGTCCGATGTTCCAATAAAACCAAAGGAGTTAATGAGAAAGCTTAATGAATATGATTTTAAAATTTAGGCAAAGTAACTTCCACATAACCACTATAACATTGAAGAATTACCCAAATAGAAATCTTGATACATGTTTCTTAATATGAAACTAATTGTCTCATCAGTTCAGGACGCATACAACTCGCCGACAATTGCTTCACTGATTGTCATTTCACCGATAACCATTTCACCGACAAACGTTTCACCGAGAGGCCAACACCGAAATATATAGTAATCTTTAAATATCATGTAAAAAATTTTTTATAATATTATACCTTTCGTATAAAAAAAAATTCTTTCTTTTTTAATATTTTTTAGCTTTCATTGAGCAAAAAGCAAAAAAAATTAATTTAATTGCTAATCCGCCATCAATTCCCCGTTCCCTATCAGCTTTCCCACCTTTTCATATAGACTATTGCTAAAATCCCATACACAAGCATTTCATACAAGTCACTTACTTAGTTTGCTAGTGGTGAATTGAATAAAATTCTAAAAAGTGAAAGTTTGGATGATAGTACAATTATTATAATGAATTACATTGGGTATTGCATGCAGTATGTATAAAAGCATAATTATTTTGTAGGGTTAACTAGCAGTCACCCGTTGCTTTGCACTGGGATCGATGGTCTTAAACCATATAATAAATTATGCACAAATAATATTTAAACTTATTAATTTATTATAATTTGTGATATCGTCAAATAAAAATGATCAACACATGATATGATCAAATCATTTTACAGTAGCTGAAAAATCGACATTACAAATTAATCACAAATTATATACATTATCAAATTTTATTTATTTATTTCAAAAAAAAAGAGAGAATATTTGAAATCATCCCTTTCAAAATAATTCCCATATTTCATCGCTAATTAGTCACATAATGAAAAAGTTTTAAAATATATAATTTCTTTTTACGGCATTCATATGTATGTTAAATATGACGTAAATTTGAAGTTTATTAAACTAGTCTAATAAGTCTTATTATTATACGGCCCTATAGGAACCATCATGTACTTGCTGTACCAATATTTTGCACATCATGCTTAATGTAATTAAATTTATTATAATTGCGTATAAAAATTATACATTAAATCTGTGAAACACATGATTTTATAAACTAATTAGTAATATTAATTTGATAAT
>JADRCO010001451.1:0-19255 GCA_021464525.1 Rhizophagus sp. LPA8_4_AMF | reverse complement strand
CTTATTTTAAATATACTTAAAATATACTGAAATAGGCAAAATTTAAGTATAAATTAAATATAATTTAAATATATATTAATTATAATTTAGATACTGATTTTGCGAAAATTCAATTTTCAGTATATTTTAAGTATAAAATAAAAAATTTAAGTATATTTTAAAAAAAGTTAAGTGTATTTTAAATATATTTTAAGTATAAATTTTTCTTATAAGGCTTGAACTATACTTCCAGAATACATATTAGAACTGATCCCTTATTGGCAACTATTTTGTCATTATTCTTACCTATCTCTAAACATCTTTCATCTTCATTGCTCTTTTTTGGGTTTATGACAATGATTCCTATTTTTTTTCCATTAATTTTATGTTATTAATATCAAAAAATTCATCTGCAATTAATGTGAATTATTTTGCCTTGTTTTTACTTTTAGCAATCTATTGTATATTGTCTACGTATACTGATATAGCTGTCATATCATTATTTTCTGTTTGTTATTGTTGACGTTATCCGGCCATATCAGTTTTATGTGGTAACCTAATAATATTTTATCTTTCTATATTCTGTGAAGTATGGGATCATAGAAATTCTCCAAATTAAGGAAGAGATTATCTCTGTGGTGAAAGCATCAATTAAGCCAGTATTGGAAAATTTGTCTAAAACCCTTAATTTTGCATAGGTTTTTAACAGTTTTAATATGTCCAAAACTTGTCCAAAACTTTACCAAATCCTAAAAATCTGTCCAAAACCCAATACTGAGTTAAGCTGTACGTCATGATGATCTTGATCTTACAGTTTTTGTATATTTTAATGATGAAATTAATGATAGGAGCAGGATCGATGATATTATGCATTTCACAGAAATTCACATAAAACACAAAATTTGTAATTTTTTGATCACCACAAAATTGCACATAACATCAAATTTATCAGAATTCACATAATTTATTTTTTACCTTTCACATTAATTCACATATTTTATTGAGATGTACTGTAAAATCATACATAATCAGTAAAAATTTGTTATCACCGCAGATCACAGAATTTTTTTTATATCACATACATAATTTACTTTATAGTGTCACAGAAAATCATCGGCCCTGATGGGAGGTGATATTCTTATTCTTTTCAAGGCTTTTACAGTAGAATCATTCCAACACTGTTAAAGGCTTTCGCCATATTCTGAACTACAATCCATAAAGTTTGTTTTCCTCATGAGCATCTTCTAAAATGCCATTTATTATTGCAAGTAGTGCTGATATTAATTTGCCTGGTAATCCTGCATAATTTGGTTTTTTTAAGATTACGTGTTTACTAAATATATTCCCTAGGTGTTTTGTAATGATTTTGACTTTACATTTACATAAATATTTAATAAGTAGAATTGGTTTAATCCTTGCTAAGTTAAAATTCCAATCATATATCTTAGGAATTGGATATAATTGGAAAACTTTTCATTTCATAAGTATATTTTGCAATAAATAAAATAAACCTGTATATTGTCTATATAGATCATTGACTTTTACATCCACTTTTTTATTAGCTTGTAGCTGATGTTAGATAATCTTGGTATTAATTTGTCATTCATAGTATTAAGTATTTCATACCATTCTTATTCAGTCAGTATATTATCTAGGTATTTATAAATCTTTAAATTTATATTTTTTCTCAGTTCATATATCTCTTTCCATTATTTTGGAAGGTGCTCAAATTTATGCTTTTGTGAACAGAATTGGAATGAATACACATTAATTACTTCTACATGAACTTTTTCTTTAGAATTCAGCAGTGTTTCTTCTTAAGTATCAGTTAATATTCGTATTCTATCTAAATTGATTTTTGAATATGTTTTGTCTAGAATACTATTAATCATTTTCCATTGATTCTTGATGATCATGCTATTTCTTTTCTCTAGATCCTTTTCTTTATAGATGTTTCTTTAATTGTCCTGTCCTTTATTTTAATTACTCTTCTAACTACTTTTAGCCAATTTTTCATTTTACACTTTTATGTGTTCCAGTCTGTGTCTTTAATAGCTCTATTATGTTAGTTCCATAACGTTAGTTGAATAATTTAGTAATTTCTTTTGATACATTGCAAAGCTCTATATCCTTCAATTCATTTTATATAATTTTCTCATTATACTTCTTATATATAATAAGTCTTTACATTCTTTAGAGAAATCTTCAATTTCTTTATAATTCCTATTGTGATTGGTTTTAATACCTCCTACTTTTTTGTATGAAATGTGTTTATACATAACCTATTGAATGGAATTACATATAATATCCTATAATTTGTTCAATGTATCTTCATTTTGTCTATGAATCTCTATATATCTAAAAGCTTTGTATTTTTCCAAGAGGCTATTAAGGTAACTTACATATCTATTTTACTGTTTGTTTGTGATGTTTCATAGTCATAGATAATATGTATTGAACCTTTTTTCGCTCTTATATCTCCTTTATTATTAGTGATTATAATACTGGTGAAAGAAATTTCTGCAAGTGTAATATTGTAATCACTATCTATAATATCAATTGATTGGTATATGTGACTCTTTCTTATATTGGCTTCAAGTTTGGGATTTATCTACTGTAGATGTAATCGATTCTAGTTGAGGTAATTTTGTTTTTCCATGTAAAACTTCTCTTTTTGAGATCCAGTTTTTTGTATGTGTTCATAAAGAAGGTGTCATCTAATCATGTAATAATATTTGAGAGTTTTTTTCTAGTTTAGATGAGTCTTTATAATCTAATACTTTATCCATGTATGAGTTAAAATTACCTATTAATATGTAATATCTGTTTTGCTTGCTGTAATTAGTAAACTCTTTTTTAATGTAACTTGTTAATTTATTTTGTTTCTTTGTATCTGATAGTAGTATGTATACTACATCTACTATGAGTATACAATTCTTAAAGAGTAACCAAGCTTTTATATAATATACACCTATTCTACTAACTTTTCAATATATTTTTTCCATTTCTTGTTAATTATTATACATATTCTGGATCCTTTTACTTTATTGTCTTTGTTAGTCCAGAAAGCAGTATATTCTAAGTTTTGTTTGTTTCAAAATTCTCTGTATATTTGTTTCTGTTTGTTTCGCATATTCTTATGATATTAGCTCTTTTATTTAAGCAATATTTTGTTAATAAATTAAATTTGGAATGATCAGATTCAAGATCGTTAATGTTATGTCCTATAAATGTTAAGTTAAATGTATTATTATTCTCTGAATTGCTATTGTGGTTATATGTATTTGTATTATATTGCATGTAATTGGTCTTTATCTGTTACAGTACGTGAAAAAAGTAATTAGAATAAATTTTCAAGTCAATATTTAGCCAATAAATGATCTATATCATATTAATAAATAATTATTTTTTATATGTAAACAACTCTGTAGAATCTTTTGTTTTAATACACAACATATAATTTCTTATAAAATTTTATGTTATAATGCATTAAATTCAATTAACTGAAATTTTAATTTTTATTGTTTTTCAAAATTTTAACTGTAATTCTATCATTAATATATTGTAAAAATTTTATCAGATATACTTCATAACCAAGCAAATGAAATAAAAAAATAATTATTAAATTTAATTGGATATTTATCATGAAACTGCTTTTTAAAGTTGTTCAATTAGTCAATATTAGGTAACTTATTTTTTTTAATTATTTTTTAGATGACTTAAATTTTAATAGGTGGATAGTGTATGGTCTGTTGTTAATATAATTTTTGTAACTTATTTATCATATTATAAAGAGTATATCCACAAATTTTCATATGCCACTGACATTTATTTATTGCACAGTAAATAAAAATATTTTTCTAATTACCTTTTTCGTGACTGTATATACACATCATGTTTTTATCCTGATTATTTTTAAAAAGAATGTTGGAAAGTTATTCAGATTCTTTCTCTGATATTTCTACTTTTTGTGTAATTTCTGCTTTTTTGTTTACCATTTTTAATACTAGGAGTATTTGTTTAGACCAGTTAAATAAATTCTTTATTGTTTTAATTGGCATTTCATTTTTTCTTCAATTATTAATCAAAAATATAAAGTATTAAAATTTGTTTATAATGATTATACAGTGAACTCTCTATATAATTACCTTCCTTATAGTTATAATCATCTATATACAGTCAATCCTTGATAAAGTAAATCCTTGATATACTGAATTTTAAGTACACTTATAATTAATTTACCCTCATTATAGTGAAGTAGCCAATCAAATTGCTTAAAATCTTCACTATAGCCTTATAGCGAAGTTGAAGTCCAGAACCTAAAATTCACTATATCAAGAGTTGACTGTAGTTACCTTAGTTGAGTGTTCCAAATTTTTACATATAAAATCTATCTTATATAGTTCCATTTTGTATATAGTCACTATCACACTAATTTCTAAAAATCTTATATTAAAAAAGTATTATATATAGTCACATAATTAATTTGTAATAATAAAAGGTATCAGTAAATCAGTTCGTGACTGATATTAAAACTGATCAGACTAGTTTTAGAAATGATTTATACATATAAATTTACAATTTCATAATTAAATTTATAAAACATAAAATTGAGAATAACCTTTAATTCAGTGATTATATTTTATATCATTAGATTCGTCTCATCAAGACAAATCAAATGGTAGTAAGATCATCTCTCTATAATCAATATTGACAGTGTTACTACTTAAAAACTATTTAATAATTTTTATTTTAGAAATTGATCTAGTGATTGAATTTTGATGTATTTTATATCATTAGATTCGTCTCATTAAGATGAATCAAATGGTAGTAAGATCATCTTGCTATGATAAATATTGGCAAAGTTATGATCAATAAAGTAATTATGTTAATTTTTTGCCAGAATTATAATTTTATATATATACAAAATTTTTTATATAGTCACATCTCTTTATAGTTACCAAAATTGACTGTTTCAAACGTGTAATTATATAGAGAGTTGACTGTAAATATAAAATTATATTTTATTTATATTATATTATTATATAATTTACAAAATTTTTAGCAAAATAAACTGATTGCATAATTTTAATCGTTCTATATAAAAATTATTCTATTATATTATTATAATTATTATTTACAATAAAATTTATAAAATATTAAATATGCATTATTGTATTACTATAAATCTTAATAAATTTATTATATTTTTATACATGCATAAAAGTAATAAGACTTTAAAATTTTATATATAATTTATACATTCCTATTCTTTATGCAAATGCATAAAAAAATATCAATTTAAAAATAAATAAATAAATGGGCTTATCTATTTGCCACCTGGGTGGTGATGGCTAATGTATCACCTGCCACAGAAAATATTTTTTGTTATAGTTCCAGTGATAACATGACAGTTTGGGTGATAGTGGCTTATGTACACTTACCACCCATCCAAACTGTCCTGCAAACTGAGTTATGGCAAAAATATTTTTGAGGCTGTGATGATGTATTATCTACCACCTGGGATGGCAAATAGATAAGCCTAAATAAATATTAGTTTTTTAAAAAAAAAATAATAAATTTCAGATTTAAAATATAAATAAATAAAATAAATAATTTATTTAGTAAAAAAAAAATTTAAATTTAATAATTTTAGTTTTAAAAAAATTACAAAATAAAAATTTAACAATAATTATAGTATTTTCTTTTGAACATACATTTTATAAGATTTAGAACTATTCAAATATTTTACTAGATGCAAAAAATTAGAAATATATTAGAAATTACATGATTTGATAGAATTAAATAGAATTCTAAAGAATATATATTACTGAGATTCAATTTATATAAAGTTATAAACTTACTATGTAATTTCTAATAAGTTATATAGTTAAAATTTATATAACCAATTAGCAGTTATTCAAAAAGTCAAATATTTATTTGTATAATAATTATATAAAATATTTTATAAAAAGCTTTATTAATATTATAATTAAAATATTTATATATAAATTTTGGATCTTATATTTTAGAAATACTTAATAAATCTACTAGTATATTTAATAATTAGTAAATATAATGTATTTAATTAATATATTAAATGTAAAAGTAAATAAAATAATATCCAAGTATAATATTAGTAATAATTTAGGATATATATTTATTGTTTTACATTAATTTTATTTAAAATATTAAAAAACTTTCAAATTAAATAATACTTTTTAAATATATAGTCTTTTTATTTACAGATAGAAAATTAAAAATTAAATTGCAAACTACTATATATTAAAGTTTTAAAATTATTAGAATTTAAAAAATTATACAATTATTAATATTTACAATGTATTTAAATTAGATAAATAGGCTTAATTATAAATTATGAATATTTTTATTAATATAATTATAGTACATACTTAAATATATTTTATGTAAAATAAATAATGCTACACTACTCCAATCGGATCTTACCATTCTGAACGACTAATTTCAAACCATTATTTTATTTATTTATTTATTTTTTTCAAATTACTATCAATTTCACTGTTATTACTGATTGGTGATTGGAATTGTTAAAGAACTTTTTGTTATTGGGAATTTAAATATTTGTTCTATAACCTCGCTTGTGTAATACAATTTCAAGTTGTTTCTTAGCTGATTTAATGTTTCGCTCTGAATGAAACTCAATTATAATCTCCGTAAACATCATTCTATTGTAATATTTATATAATCGGCAGATTGAAGACGCAGCAATTTTCATTAATGGTTTGTTTGTTTATAAAGTCAAATTTTATAACGCATTAAACTTTTAAAGTAAAACAACTGAAACGAAAGAATAAATGATTTACATGAAACGAAAAAAAAAAAATCCATAACGGAAGATTTGTTCTTTGTTTTCCTGTTGTAGAGAATTGGGGTGCACCAAAGTTTAATGGCCTTGTTATAATTGATGTTGAATTTTTATTTTAAAATTATGATCCAGTAAAAGAGTCCAGTTTGTTACAAAAGTATCCTCATCATTTTGATCGATCGTAGCTGAAGTATATGACGCGCAGAAATGACACGCGGCTGATCTAATTTTAAAAGAGAAAAAACCAAAAAATTACCGCAATAAACGCGGTCATTGAAATTTGACGATGAAACATAAATTTGATTAAAAACGGAGACTTTTCGCCCCAATTTTTTGCGGTACCAGCGTAAATAAGGAAAGGATGAGTTCATCCGTGTCCTGAGACCAAATAATCAATTCTTTTTCAAGTATAGATTTTCTGTAATAATATCGCGGGTTTATTTGTTAATTATATAGCTTCAAAGACCCACTCTCATGTGCAAATTAATCGCCGATATCACTTAATTTCATCATATGATCTATTCATAATCACTAAGTTGAAAGGTAGAATATTTATTTATGAGTGAAAGGGGACAATTGCGAAGTTTAAAAAAAATAACTGCGCATGTTGTTTGCATGCATCTTTCGGTTGCCGTATTCAACTTTGGTACAACAAGAATATATTACAACATTATAAAAAAATTAGTGTCGTAATACATGCTATCATCGTTCATAAAATCTAAAAATTTTGTCCTCAAAAATTTAAGACTGCTTTAAAAGATTTTTTTTTTTCAGTCAAGATTATTCTGCCGTACTTAGAATGTTTAAAAGAAAAGTTTGTAACCCGTTATTGCTAAGTCGTCATTTTTTCTTCTGATTTCTTTATATCCTTACAATGATTTTGTTATGACATCTGTTTTGTAGCTACGGAAATCGGGAGACTCAAGTAGTAGTAATAATGGCAGTAGTAATGGAAAAACTGGAGGCGCTTCAAAGTCTTCAGGAAAGACCGCTGCAACCACAAGTGATAGCTCAAGTGCTCCAACGATCGTAGTTGTGAACGCCGGTGAACAGGTTCGTAAAACTTTCATGTTTCACAAAGTTTCTACGAAAATATGAAAAAGGTTGCTATAATGCATCTGAAACTTTGTCGGACTTTAAAATATAATTTCCAAACTACTTAATCAAACTTATATTCTTGTTTTAGAGAGGACATGCTACACCTCCAGAAAATTCGGCACCTTTATCACCTGCAAGCAATCCGCACAAATCTCATTCAAAAGAAGAACCTCCTAAAAGGGATCCTTTAAATCGTTTGAAGGGAACACCGAAAGACGTTATCCCTATAAGCAAAGCACCACGCCGCCAAAGATCTTCAAGGTTCCATGTAACAGAGAAAGTTGAATTGGAAAAATTACCGAATTTTAATGGTTAGTTTGAGCTATCAACATATATTAGATCTTAAATAATTGAATTTAATAATAACCTCTTTTCAATGAAATTATCAGAGGTTCCATCAGACAAAAGACAAGACCTTTTTCTCAGAAAACTCGGTCAATGTTCTGTAATTTTCGATTTTAATGATGCAAGCGCTGACCTCAAAGGAAAAGAGATTAAGAGGTCAACACTGGCTGAACTTTTAGAATATATTACCACAAATCGAGGAGTTATCACCGAGCCAATATATCCTGAAGTCGTTTCGATGGTTGGTAATAATTTTTCTATATAAATAAATAAATATATACATAAAATCAGAATATGAATTCTATATTTTGATTTATTAGATAATAATCGAACATATACATGATTGGCTAGTTTGCTATCAATCTTTTTAGAACCATACCTCCACAAGTAAATCCTATAGGTGACGCTTTCGATCCCGAAGAGGATGAACCTGTACTCGAACTTGCGTGGCCTCATCTTCAAATTGTTTACGAATTTTTTCTTCGATTTATTGAATCACCCGATTTCAACACGAATATTGCCAAAAAATATATCGATCCACAATTTATATTGCAAGTTCGTAAAAAAAATTTTCGATTACTGTTTATATATTTCGCATTTAATTAACCTTTACCTTATTTGTTTTATGACTACAGTTGTTGGAATTATTTGATAGCGAAGACCCAAGAGAAAGAGATTTTTTGAAAACAACATTGCATCGTATTTATGGAAAGTTCTTAAATTTGCGCGCATTTATCCGAAGATCTATTAATAATGTGTTCTTCCAGTTCATATATGAAACAGAACGCCATAACGGTATTGCTGAATTATTGGAAATTCTTGGAAGGTAAAAGTTAATGTAGACGATTCGTTTTTTTTT
This sequence comes from Rhizophagus sp. LPA8_4_AMF, assembly GCA_021464525.1. NCBI lineage: Eukaryota > Fungi > Glomeromycota > Glomeromycetes > Glomerales > Glomeraceae > Rhizophagus > Rhizophagus sp. LPA8_4_AMF. The sequence continues at coordinate 10,127 of JADRCO010001451.1, read as the reverse complement.
GCTAATTTAGATGAATTGAGAATAAATTAAAATTTTGAATTATTTTAGTATTATCAATGGGTTTGCATTACCATTGAAAGAAGAACACAAAACATTTCTCACAAAAGTCTTGATACCTTTGCATAAAGTAAAGTCTTTAACGTTGTATCACCCTCAATTAGCATATTGTGTGGTACAATTTCTGGAGAAAGATCCATCACTAACAGAAGAAGTAAGAATATGCTTTTATTGTTGTTATTGTTGTTATATTATTATTTTAAATATTGTTGTTTAGTTTTATATAGATATTTATTTTAAATTAGTTATATATTTCGTGTTCAATTGTTTCAGGTTATCTGTGGTTTGTTGAGATACTGGCCAAAAGTAAATAGTCCCAAAGAAGTTATGTTTTTAAATGAAATCGAGGAAATTTTGGACGTAATAGAACCACAGGAATTTGTAAAAATTCAGGTTCCATTGTTTCAGCAAATCGCTCGATGTGTATCAAGTCCACACTTTCAGGTATATTATTATAGTCGATTATAATTATCATTTATTATTAATAACATTATAATTGTAAATAAAGGTGGCGGAAAGGGCATTGTATTATTGGAACAACGAATACATCGTCAATCTGATAGGCGATAATGTAACCGTTATTTTGCCAGTTATGTTCCCTTCTTTATATCAAAATTCAAAAGCTCATTGGAACCGGTAACTAAATAATAATCTCCAGACTTTAAACATTATTTTGATTGCGGACACCTAATTAACTTTTTTGTATGATTTATTTAAGCACAATTCATGGCTTAGTATATAACGCTTTAAAATTGTTTATGGAAATTAATCCAGCATTATTCGATCAGTGTACGGCTCAATATAAACAGAGTCGTCAATTGTAAGTGTAATTCATAAGAATAATTTTGCTAACATACGTAATGTGATCTAATGGAATGTTTAATATTTGTAGAGAAAAGAAAAAGATGCGGGAACGAGAGGAAACGTGGCACAGATTGGAAAGAACCGCTGCACACAATGCTCAAGGACTTCCGCTTCCTTATACCATTGGCGGACCTTTGACGTCTTCAAGAACTGACGTGTCAAGTAAGAAAATAATAAACGTATTAAGAACTTTTTATAACTACAAATACTTTCTAAATTAATCTTGTAAATTTTAGCCATCCAAACTTTTGACAACGAATTAGAGAATCCATCAAGTGGCGAAGAGTCAGGTGAAGATGAACATCAGGAAGTAGATCAAGATGAACATGGAGAATTGGTTCGTTATTACTTTAAAATAATTCATAACATCGAAAATATATGATTAAAATATATACTTATTTATATATATACTTATTTTTTTTTTTTGCTTCCTTCAGCAACGTTTTGATGATCGACCAGATGGTTTTAATTTATTCCGTCGAAAATCAATTATACCAGTTGATGAATCTGTGTTGTCTGAATTATCTAGGCATCGTAGCTTGGAAGAGGTTCTTAATGGCCCACCAGATGCTTCAGGCAACCCAACAAAAAACCCTTAATTTTATTTAGTTCAAGATAGAACAAAAAAAAAAATTTTTTTTCAATCTATTTTTCACATTAGATGTTTGATTGTGAATGTATTGTATGTATGGGATGAGGATAATGGGTCTGGCTTGTTTAGTTAGAAACGCTGGATTAGTTTCGTGTATTTTACTTCTCTTTTTTTGCTTATACTTCATTGCTTGCGACAATTATAGAACTAAAGATGACGTTGTATTGAAGTGACAAATTGTTTCAAATTATTTTATGTCGCTTGATATCAATTGGACAAATAGTTCATTGTGTCGCACATTTCACAGAGACAATTCTTTAAAACTTAAATGTAATGACAAAAAAAAAGAAAGGCTTTGCCAAGGCTTTCACAATTCTTTTAATATTGTATAATTTCCCACGCGTTTTAATGCTAATATGTCTATATTGCAAAAGAAAAAAGAAAAATGTGTCGGGCAATTTTATATATATTTTTTACTTTATATTTTATTTTGGATGGGAACTTATTTGATTTTATAATTTTTTTATTAGTATTAATTTTATAGTGCCGTCATACACACTTTACTTAGTCAAGTAGATCAGTGTTAAACCTAATATAACATCATTAGTATTTTTATTGCGCAGGCGCTTTTTATTGTTGCCTACAATACAGAAATGCTTTTCATAATAAATTTTTAAAGCACTCCTTAATTGATATTTTTTTTTAATATAAATTGGTTAATTTGAAGTATAATAATAATAATACACTATTTGACATAAAATTTTCTATTAAATGTAGATTCCTAATTTAATATAAGGATTAAAAGCCAGATATTCAAATAAAAGAATTAGAACTATTTGATTGCCCAGTTAGTTTAACAGAATTTGACTATTATTGACAGATAATTTTAGATTTTCAAAAATACATATGTATCTGTAAATAAAGGGAATAACTTCTCATTTAATTTATTTATTTACTTTCTCTAATTCATTTGCAAAAGAATCAATTTTTTTAAATTGCCAATTCCAAGCAGCATTATACAAAAATGGTCTTAAATCAAATCTATTATCATCAGGACTATAAGCTTCAGCATGATATGATGGTGTCAGTGTAGTCATTTTATGCCGATTTATTGAATAATAAAAAAAGAATCTTTTGACTTTCTCTGCAATCTATATATATAAAAAAAAAAGATCAGGAAAATAAAAAGTTCATTTAAAACAAAATATACATACTTGAATTGGTCTTAATTCTGATCCCCATTCATGTATAAGTTTTGAGAACATTGAAAATGGGCCACATTTTTCTATTTTTCTTAATTTCCCAAATATTGATAATTCATCATATGTCATTTCCATATCAACCTATATAAGGAAAAATCACGTGTATTAAATACTTAATTATTTTACATTCTCAACTTTATGAATGCAAACCTCGTCAGCTTGAACATAATCATGAGTTATGGGCTCAAGTTCGGCTGTTGGAATTGCGTTAAGGAATCTTTTTTATAAATAAATAAAGAAAGTAAATACATGTTTCAAATCCATTCTTAATTAAATAAACCTACTCATTTAGAAGTAGAATATTAAATTCATCTCTTGCATAAGCAATAAATTTACGTAAGTCTTTTTTGCTGATACCTCCAATGGGATTAATATCAGCACTCGAACAATCATATTTGGTTAGATAGCCTCGAAGACTAATTAGTTAAAAAGTAAATTAGAAAAACATGTTAAATATTAATATTACCATTAATCCTTTTACCATTCATCTACATTTGCGCTGCCAAGGACAAGCAGCGAACCATTTTGATTTCTAACCCATGGCATAAGTTGCGCAAAAAGATATGCAAGTATCATCCTTAATCTTGCCTTTAAAGCAAAAATTTTATTAACTTTTGACGCGTAATAAATAAATAATAAATAATTTATACCTGAACATTTTGAAGTGCAAGATTCTCAACATTTGAACCACCATGGACTCGAAATCGAGGTGTCTTGTTTGTGACCAAATTGAATAATGTTTGAATTGAAGTTACTATATCATTCATATTCAAATCAATGTGATAACTATAAAATTAGGATTTGTTTAAGTGATGTAAATTAAATAAAGTGCGAATAATAGTAGAACAATTTCGAACCTTCCTATAGCACTTGCTAAATTCTTGGCACGTTCTCGCGTCTCTTTACTTGAATTCTCAGTCCCCATGTAGCAAGTGTAAAATAACCGACTAAAGGATATAATAACGGCAATTCAATACTAAGAATTTAGAAGCAAAACGGTTGTAATAAATTTGATTACTTTGCGAATTCTCGTGGATCTTTAGGAATGTAATCTGAATCCTTGTTCACTCCTGCAATTCTTCTCGCATCAATAATAACCCTAGTATCTATAAAAAAAATCTTACATTTAATAGATGAATATAATTAAATACAATTAACGTTATTAAGTACAATACCTCCATTTTTTGCGGCTTCTACAACAAGACGACACATTGAGTATACTATAATTGCCGTAGCGCAACTATCAATCCCTCCACTAAGAGGTAAAAAATATCCATTCATTTTTGATCTACGAAGATAATCCCAAAGCCAACATGCTGGACCCAATCTAATAAAATTAATATGTTAATAACTCTTATTAAAAGTAACCATCGTTTAGGTAAAAGCAACCTTACGCAATTTCTTGTTCGAGTGTATGATAAAATTCTTTGATAGGTTTAGTTAAATGAATGCGTATATTATTATTTAATACCGATTGTGACAAAGCTATAGGAGCTTCAATGCGTTGGTACCGAGGATTATTTGTGGCTTGCATTCCTCTGCTGCTCATACTACGATGTGAGCGTACATCTTCTATGTCAATAGTTGCTGTAATTACTTCCTAAAGTTTGATTTCGTGAAGATTGAATCTATTTTTCCGTGAACAAACTAGAGAACTATAACGTACCACATCCTTTAAAGAAAATTGTGAACCTTGAGCAACGATTTGACCATTGACTGCAATTAAGGTACAGCCATCATAATATAATCTATCGCCATCACACCCTTGTTGATTAGCGTAGAGATAGACTCCACCGTTCTATCATAGATTGATTAAAAATTTTATGAAATGTAAAAATGGCAATGCGTTTAAATGCGAGAATACCTTCAAAGTTGCTTCTTTAATTAAATCTATGCGCCGATAAAGTTTTCGAAGTTCATGATGACTACCGCTACTGTTAGTAATGATTTCAACGCCATCCAATCCCATGCTTATATTTGGACTATAATTTATATCAGATTGAGAGCTAAGTTGAGGAAATAAATGTTTTTTTTAATTATACCTTTATCATCTTTACCTGTTTGGCGTAAATAATTCTTCGCATAATTCTATACCAACGCACGTGTCAATTGTAGAAATCACCGCGTCACCAATAGGAACTATAGACTTTCAAAAAAAAGCGCAAATAAAATACCATAAGAAAAAAAGGGCATCTTTAATTTAAAATAACTTACTTGGCCCGTAATTTCTCTTATGATACGTGGGAGTCGATATTCTTCAACGTATCTTGCCGGTGACCAAGCAGAAAAATATCTAAGCTCGCGATAATTGCCGTCGTTGGCAAGAAACAACTTTGGACGGATTAATAAAATTTTGCCATTTAGAATGATGACGCGACAATTATATTTGACATTTTTATGACCGACGGGCCTTAATTAATATAAGAGATGAGAGATTATATTTATTATATGAAATCTGATAACTAATGGCGCATAATGGCGCAGTAAAGCTCACATTCCAATATCAAGTAATATATTTTTCGCTTCATCGAATTGCAATATTTTGCCCATCATTTCCCATGAATGCAAATAAGTATCTCCTAAAGTAACCGTTAAATTATCCGAAATTAGTTCATTAATAGATATGGTAGAACATATCAATAATATTTACCTTCTAGAAAATGATCCAAACATCCATAACCACTGAAAGAATAGTTAATGCAGCTTAGCTCATGATTCGAATACACAAATTGGTAAATTATCAACTTAATTATTACGTTATTTCAAGTTCCGGTCCAACGCGAAGTGTAGCACCTTGTTCTTTAGCAATACGAATACTCTCTAAAATACGCTCCAAGTTGCCCTCAAAATCTAAAGCCCATTGATTAAGAGAGCAGGTTGCGACAGTTATGAGATGTCCCATAATATTTTGATATTCTAATTTAGAGAAGCAAGATGGTTTTGTCTTTGATCAATATTAAGGATCATCACGTCCTTTCCAACCAAAATCACTGGCACGTGATCGTGATCATTTGCCGATCATTAATAACTCTAACCGACCGAGTTTTATTATTGTGATAATTAATCTGTCCATTTTAGATATTTTATTGAGACGTCTTAAGCGGAATAGTATCACGTGATAATAGTAAAATATTTGTCACACCAGTCTCCGCTTTAGACCCCTCTTTTGATAAGTACTGCACATTCTGCTTTAAAAGTCACATGTGCCCACTGTGTGATTATATAGAGGGAGGTACCACTGTTTATCAGTTGACTTTAGTAAGAATTCTCTTTAAAGAATCCGTATACGGTGTAATACATCAAAAGTACACAGTACTTATAAGGGTAACTTATTTATGTTGATAATTTTTTTAATGATAGTGTTTACTAAATTTTATTTGAAAATTTTCTCCTTATCTATTTTGGAAATGACCTGCAGATTGATCACGTGTTGTGATTGGGACTTTACGGTTTACGTAATTAATCGTTTTTACACTGAAATAAATTTCTTGCAAAAATACAAATTAGATTATTAAACTAAGCAATTCAGACACTTGCTAACGGTTTAAATGGATTCATCATTACGATGTTTTTTTTAGCCAAACTTTAAACGCAAGCACCCCAGCTTATACGGGATCATGCGTAAAATCAAACGAAAATCATATTCTCACGTAATTTCAAATTTCACAGCCATATATGCACTTACTAATTAATTACTCGATTAATATAAATAAAAGCGTAACCTTGTTACCAGATTACCGGGTTTAATTATATAATTACAATTTTGTACGTGAGATTTGGATTTTGAAGTTACCTAGGCGACTAAACTCGTTTGCTGCTTCTTTTCCCTTTCAATTTCAGTCACCTCGAGATAAATTTTTGATCTTCCTTCTCGTAGGCAGAACAAAAAAACTTTTGTCTTGGATACTGGTCTTGAAATTTGCCAATGCTATAAATTGTTATAATGCCCGTTCTTGATTTGAAACTATATACCACCATCTCTATATGTGTCGCCCTTGTGGCTTTTGTTTATTCTTGTAATATCTTCACCCCTCAAAAATGGTTCCTTCCTACTACTATACCAGTTGAAAATTCGCCAAATCAAGTTACTCACAGTGAGTCTGTTGAATACCAAACACCGCTTAATTCTATTGGAGTTGATAAAATTTTGAGTAATTCCGAAAAAAGTCCTGGCGTTACTTCTTCAATACTTCATAGTATGTTATCAGAAAGGATTTTAACGCCAAGGAAACCCGTAATGGGACCTTTTCTAACTTCTCTCGTGAATTTTTTGCAAAAAGAAAAAATTTGTATTATGGTATGTTTTTTATATTTAAATTTGATTTCATCGTTTCTTTAAAAATAGCATTCAATATGTTGTTTTGAATGTAAATTCTTTAGTATTGATGTCAATCCCATCATGAATTGTAAATTATTCATGTTTATAGATTTTCATCAATATGGCTTATTGTTTTTTATTTCTCCTCGGAAGATTCACACTGAAGTTCTTTTTTGGAGAGTTAAGAGTTATCGAAAGTCAGGTATTTATGAATAAAATTTTCATTCTTTTACATAACTACTATATTTTATTAATTTATATTTATTGTATAATTTAGCATATGTATGATAGGCTACTTAACTTTCTTTTATTTAAAGTAGTCTTTGTTGGAGCAATTTTGGAACCAAAATGGGAAGAATTACTTATTTGGACATCTTGGTTTACAATTCTCGGATTTTTGAGAATTTTTAGTATGCTTTGTCGAGACAGATTTGAATATGTAAGACTTTAATCTTCTTTAATTTCAAAGTTCCCTATCGATTCGCCTTGCTTTTTTTTAAAGCTATCATTACTAAAAAATTTAATTCCTCTTTAGCTTACATTTTCTCCAAATACTCCAGTTCAGGCTCATTTACGAATATTAGTCCTTTTAATACTTATTTTATTATCTGACATCTTCTGGTTTATAATGTGTATATCAATATTTCGGTCAATGCTGTTACTTCTGACATTTGAGGTTAGTGACAATTTTTGTAAAAGCAGGTTTCTGATTGGACGATAAGAAGTGTAATCTAATTTGACATTCATTTCACCTCTTTGTAAAATAGTGTTTTACGTTATTTTTGGATACTGTACAAACATTGATTAAATATTTAATTCATCTTAGAGATATAACAAGACAAAGTGTTTGGGAATCTAGAGGAATTCTTTTATATTATACCGAATTTGTTACCGATACTTTGATACTTGTTGCCACTCTTGGTCATTATTTGCATATCATGGTGAGTAAGATTTCTCTGTTTTTATTTAGATAAATTAACAACGGTTAACACTTTATTTTCTCTGGTTTCATTAGCTTCTTCATGGTATTTCATTTACCTTAATTGATGCAGTTTTGTTCTTAAATATGAGGAGCGTCTTCAACAATCTCAGGAAAAAAATTGTTGCATACTGCAATTACAGACAAGCTATATCAAATATGCAAACACAGTAAGATATTGAATATTTTGGCCTTAGTATTCGTTCAATGAAAATTTAGATATATTTCTATTTTTTTTTATAGATACCAAAATGCCACTGATATTGAGTTGAAGGAATATAATGATGACTGTGCAATATGTCGAGACTCTATGGATAAAGCTAAAAAATTACCGTGTGGTCACATGTTTCATTTGTACGTTGATTTGTCTATTTATATTTTTACAAAAAATTTGCTAATTAGATTATTTATGAAAAAAGGACTTGTTTGCGATCTTGGCTGGAACACCATAGTTCTTGTCCAACGTGTAGACGATCTTTATTGAAAGGAGACTCTCCTAGAATATTAGAACATATGGAAGTTCCGTTTCTTTAAGAGTAGTTTTTATTTCGCAGGGACTTGGATAGATATTAGAATTTGATATTCTGATATCCATTTGTAATCATATTAGACATGACAAATTCATTTTTTGAACAATTTAATCATCTCAATATTTCGCTTGTTGAAACAATAACAAAACCATCAGCAAATATAATGACATTGATAGTGTTTAAGAATACAAGAATATCATTTAGATACATTTTACCTATTTCTGATAACCAATATAATTGGTTTCGTGTAGGTATTTAAGTTTGCTTTTCTTAAGGGTAGGGTATATTAGTGGATTTATGAGTACCTTTTATAGTAATGACCTGAAAAATGACCTGTATTATTTCCGAATTTGCTCATAAAAAACAAAACCAAATACCTACCCTTGAAATTTTTATTGTAATATATTTTCATTCATTTATTTAGTTTGCTTTCTGACTTAAGGTCATTAGGTCATTGTAGATAACCATTATTTATTTTAATATATATGTTTTTTTTATTTTGCTAAAAATGAAATTTCTAACTTAATATAAACAAAAATGTATCAAATATATTTAATAGTAGCCAGTGGTGATCACCAGTATCATGTGATTATAATTAGCAAATAAAATTTTACCACAAAAACTCTATTTATTTTTATTATATTTATGATTATTTTACAATAAAAACTGTTAAATAATTAAAAATCATAAACCTTATCTTCAAATCTAACTAAAAAATCTAAAAAATTTATTCTTTATTTTACATTTATTAGAAATGAAGATGGTTTTATCAGTTTAATTCTGATTCTATCAAACAGCTTAACTGGCTTTAAACTAGTTCATTCAAAAAAACCAGTTTTGAGCAATTTAGTTCTTTAAAATAACTTGTCAGTTCAAATTTTAATAATAAATAACAGATTAATAATATTAGTTATCTAATAATCTAATAAACCACAACTTTGTTTTTTTTTCCGTAATACATGATATAATTTATTAGAGTTGATAAATTATGATACTCTTCCCGCCGATCCTTTTATACAATTTTCCCACAGGAAAGAAATAAAGAAAACTACGTCAGTTTAACAACTACAAGATAGTTTGAATAATATTTTAACTAGTAAAAAGCTACTGTTTTCTTTGAAAACATTATTTTACAAACAAGAACGAAAAAAAACAACTCAGTATTATACGAGTTACATATACACTCTTTATTTTGGCTTCGTTGAACTTATTTTACAATGGGAAAGAGTCAACTAGAAATACAGTACACATACTTTCAGCAACATGGAAAGTTACCGTACACAGGTGCTAACATTCTATATTCACAATATAGAGGAAACAGTTACATTCTTTTGGATATAAGTTCACTAGAAAAGAACGACAACAAGTTACTTATTCTTACAAATAACAAAAGTATTCAAGAGAAATATAACTCTGTTTACACAGTTCCCTCTGACAGGCATATAGCTAACGTCAAATATAAAATTTCAAAATATTTGACTAGTATTTTTTGTACTTTGCCTATAAAGAAAAATATTAGAGACCG